>CM060291.1:889324-1031824 GCA_030684275.1 Acipenser oxyrinchus oxyrinchus | reverse complement strand
ATTCTAATTTTACATGATGTCACAGCGATGTCACGGCACTATCACAACGACGTCACAATAAGGATTAGAAAGACCAGCACATGTCATACTGGTTCCAAAAAAAAAGTCAGTTTTACATCACTTTGCAGATGATGATGATGATGATTATTATATACCAGATGCTTTTATCCAAAGCGACTTACAGAAATTAAACAAAATACAAAAATAATAAATTAAAACTTTGAAAATGTTTCCTATAAAAATAGAAAAAGTAAGGATAAGGAGAGAAATGGCAGGTAAGGCGACTCTGTAGCGAGCCTTAATGAGAGGAAGCAGAAACCGGCGACTCAGGTGACGACAACAAAGTCCAGTTAGGATTCGAATGATTGACAACAGCCTTGTGAAATGTGTAGGTTTGACAAAGCTGGTCGTTTTTATTGGATCGGCACAGAAGTTTAAAAAGAAACCAAGCTTTTTAAAAACACGCCGGCAAAAGTGTTTTTTGAGAAGAAAATGTTAAACTAATTTAAAAGCAAAACCTAGCAGAATGTTTTGAAATAAAATATCATACCCCCTCAGTCTTATTTGCAATAGGTTATTATGAGGGTGGGTGTGGACTTTTCACTGAAAAGCTGTCCCCCCCCCCAACCCCCACTCCACACACACGATCTCACTACAGTTGACCTCAAACGCCCTCTGCTGGTCATTAGTAGTTTGAGCAGCTACGTTTTGCCAGCAGTTTGCCAGCAGTAACTATGGAGTCGCGTCACCACGAATCTCTCTCTGCGCATGTGCGCTTTCCTCCTCAGCAGCAGAAGGGAAGATGGCGGGCACCAGCTCAGTTGCTGGAGATGTGTTTGTGGACGCTTTGCCTTATTTTGATCAGGGATACGACGCTGCTGGCGTGCGAGAGGCGGTAAGGAAGCGGGATTATTTTTAAAATAAGAATATGTGTTTGTCCATAAAGGCTCGTTCAGGTGGAGGGAATGATAAATTAAGACTCGACTCGTCAAGTCGTGTCGCGTGTGTTTGGTTTGACTTCTTCCTCTGAATAAAGTGCTTTTATTAATGTTATTTTTTTTTAATGAAATGTTCATCCGAGTCTAAGTACAGGGCAAAACGGTTCGGTTTTGTAGCGTATCTCACAGACACAACAAAAACATGACCGCAAATCCATTGAGATCTGCAGTTTCTGGTTTATCGTTGACAACAAAACTAGGCTTTGTTTAACGGTCACTGTAATGTTTTACACGTAATTTGAAATGCATCTTCACAAAATGTTTCTGAAATAATTGATTGAGCTGGATTATCACTTGCGTGGGAACAGTTTACAGTGGAGTTTAGGTGCACGTTTTGTCGAAGGGAACTAACACCGAACAAAACGAGATGCCTACAATACAGACTGTGTTTGACCTGCGATAATCACACCCTGCACTGGGATTGGTGTTGATGTGGGGTTAACCCACTCGTGTGTGTGTGTCTCCAGGCGGCCGCGCTAGTGGAAGAGGAGACGCGGCGCTACAGACCCACGAAGAATTACCTGAGTTACCTGCCCACGCCAGACTTCTCTACCTTCGAGGTGAGGCGTCAACAGCGTTCAGAATAACACAACCATTTATTATTTATTTATTTAATTCATTTCTTAGTTGTTACAGAATATCACATTACAGATAAGAACAGTTATAAAATACAATAGTCAAGTTACCAGAATTCAGTTACTGCACACAGTTAAAGTAACAGACTGTGATTAGGGTACATAGACCAGCTGTTAATAATTGAATTGTATTTTTACAGAGTTCAGTTTACACATGTGATTTTATATATACACGTCAATAGACATAGTGTTGAATTATACACGTATTCACATGTCATTTGTTGAGGCATATACATCTTCACAAAGTGCTCTAATTGCAAAGCGCTCACAGTTGAGTGTCTCCCAAATACTCAAATGCTGGGGTGAATCAGTCTGGAGTACGTAATTCAACTCAATAGAAGTGAATACTGGAGCACTGAATAAAGGAGAACAGGTTATGTGCCCATGTCTTGGCTACTGTGCCTTATCAAGTAACAGTTCTCTCCTGTCGCTCTCCCTCCTTCTCTCCTCTCTCTCTCACTCTCTCTCGCTGTGTCTCTCTCTCTCTCAGACAGAAATCATGCGCAATGAGTTTGAGAGGTTAGCAGCCAGACAGCCTATGGAACTCCTGGGCATGAAGAGGTATTGTTTTTATATATTTCAATCGCCTGTTTGATAAGTGTATGGTTTTGCCCTCCGGTGGTAATGTTGGTTTCTGTGGCAGTGTAATATCCGTGTTCACGCCCAGATCTGCGCCAGGTCCGCGGGTCGCCTTTCCTGCCACCAGCGCTGCTTCCTGCGCTGCTGCAGAGCACTTGTAACCACAGAGCTAGCCGAGCCCTGTTCACAATCACAAGGGACACAGCCTTGTTTCAGGACCCTGTCTGTAGGGGAGTGTCGCTGATGCGTCCTTGTCGTTGTTGTCGTTGCAGGTATGAGCTGCCAGCCCCCTCGTCGGGACAGAAGAATGACATCACAGCGTGGCAGGAGTGCGTGAACAACTCGATGGCTCAGCTGGAGCACCAGGCGGTCCGCATTGAGAACCTGGAACTCATGTCTCAGTACGGCAGCAACAGCTGGAAGCTGTACAATGAGTAGGTCCCGTGTCACTTTGCTTCGGGGGCGTTGCAGTGAACCGAGGCGTCATTGTTGAATGAGATTTTTTGGTTGTCAGTTACCTTGAAACCAGATTTCAAATGGTACCTCGTTGTTTGTCTCGGATTCCCCCCCCACCACCCACGTCACGTGTCGATAGGACTCTGCCCTGTACTTCCAAGTAAAGGTGTCCTTCTCTCCCAACAGAAACCTGATGCACTTGATAGAGCTGTCGCAGAAGGAGCTGCAGAGGGTCAGGTGAGGACCATTTCATTTGTAATACCCAAACACAAATTATTACAGAACGCGTTTTGTATTGAGCTCTGACATTGACCTGTCTCGCGGGCATTTGCATGAAACTTTGCAGCTTGCATGTTTTTCAGAGAAGGTCTCTGCTTGACTAGGAGCACTTTGTCAATGAATTGGGTCACTAAAGCCACGAGCGCAGTACTGTATGCGTTCCTGTCCACTTGCAAACCTCAAACAAACAAGACAATGTCTTGCAGCCAACCTCAAGGGTCAACATTGCAGCAATAGCTTTGGAGGTGCCTTTGGTTTTGTGAAGCGATTTCTTCTTATTATTTTCACGGTAGGAAGGAGATTCAAGACCTGAACTGGCAGAGGAAAAATGACCAGATGAAAGGAGGAGCCAAACTGCGAGAGCTGGAGTCCAAGTGAGTGTTTCAGGCCTGTGTTCACTCGAGAGGAGGCTTAGCAACCCAACAGGATGCATGCTTCCAATGTATAGCTAACACAAGAGTATTGCACAAGTGTTTTCTTTCTGATGAGCTACAGCTTGAGGACCTAGAAAAAGCAAGACGTTTTCTATCTGTATAAATCTGTATGAAGTTAGCAGCACGTCATTGAAATGCAGATACTGATCCAAAAACATCCAGTTTATTTCTCCGCTTGCGTGCTCCCTTTTTGTATATTGCATGCCTATCTATCTTCGCTGTGAAGTCTACAGTCACCGCTTAGATTAGGGGAGTCCTTCGTGGTGCCGATGCAGTGGCGTTAGAAATGACTGCCGACGCGGCCGCTGACCGGCCTGCCTGTTTGCTTCTCTCTGCAGCTGGGTGTCGCTGGTCAGCAAGAACTACGAGATCGAGCGAGCCATCGTGCAGCTGGAGAGCGAGCTGTGCCAGCTGAACCAGCAGCAGGGGGACGAGAACAAGGAGAACATCCGGCAGGACTTCTGAGCGGAGGGAGAGAGGGAGGGAGGGAGAGCACCTCAACACACAGGGACAGGTGCCTTGCATGTGCTGGGTGCTGCTGGAACACACGCCTCTCCAGGCTGCTGATAGGGCAGGACTGAACACTTTGCATTGCAATAAAAGTTGGCGCCCCGTGGTACTGTCAGAAATGTGCTTTTAACATCCATCCCCGTGGCTTCAGGCTCAGTACCTCTTCTATAGCAGTTTGACAGACCCTGATCAGCTCTGCTCCTCCCCTGCCTTCCCCCAGGTCAGTGGTAGTTGGTAGGGGAGGGGTCTGTTGGTTGTCCGCCTCCTAGTTCTAGCAGGAACACCCCAGCTTACAGTGTAACTAGATTTTAGCTGCACTACAGGCTAAACAAGATGAATTTTCTAACCGTCTCCCCCCATCTCTGTCACTTTCATACCACGAGTTATCCTAATGCCATGTGATTTATGCTTTTTATTTGTTTTCTGAATATCCAGAAAAGAAAAAAATATAGCACACCTGCATCATTGCTATGTGTGTTAGTTGTTTTTCTAGAAGGTCTTTAAATAAAGTTTTTTTTTTAAGCTTGTTTTTTTTTTGGTGCAAGTTCTTTGTGTAAACATATTATGAAGTTTGACAGGTCCAGTGTTTTTCCAGATACAAATGATAGCTTGTATTTAAGCATTGCTATCGTTTTTCAAAACGCTTATGCTGACACTCATCATTTTAACTGAATTAAAAAAGCCAGCGTTTTTGTTTGAAAAATATTGATTTGAAATGTTATCTATTGGATAGGGCTCTTGGATTGTGTACCAAGGTAATTAAAATAAAACATAAAACAAAAAATGCAGAGAGATCCTATTCTACTTTTTAAAACAATTTAAATAAATCATTTAGATCAGCTGCTGTTTCGAGGGGTTGAATAGACCTCAAGATTCTTCATGGGAAATGATTATCCAGGGAAGGACAGTCCTGTGAAATAATGATTCAGAATCTGGAGATCATATTAACTGTACAGTGCTCTGTCCTGTATGATGAAGACAGAGAGAATCCCGGAGCAGTGTCTTGTCATATTATGAAGTTCCTTGGAGTGGCTGGTTTCACAGGCCACTAGCCCTGATCTTAGACAACCTTACCTAAAGTACCACCAGGTCATCCAAGACTGGTGTTGATGTGGGTCTTTGAAAGAGGCTGTGACTGCAGGTTCTCTAGTTTAACTATTTCACTGGCAGATCGAACTATCACCACTGCCATTTTACTTCCTTTCAAAGACAGAAATGCACCGAAGAGACGTTGGTTTTCACAAGCAGCCTTAGATCTGTTTAGATCCATTTCATAGATTACGCTGTGAGTTGAGTCGGTGAAGTAACTCACCACAGGAAACTGGGTGCTTTGAAACCCTGATTAGCACTTTCATTGATCCAACAAGAAACCATTCTGATTCCGTTCACATTCATTCCCAATGCCATTGATCGTACACCTGCTATTAGCAATCAGCTATTGCTTTGGTAATGAGAAGTTTTCGTGCCTGGGTCTTTGTGCAAAGCAATCCGCTTGATTTCAGTCAGGTGCATGAAGTTCTGTCTGACTGTATTCAGGCATCGCTGTGGATACCTGGCACTGTGCTCTTCTGTGTGGTGACGTACCAACCATTCTGAGGCTTCTGATTGGTTGGTGGCACACCCTGGCAGAGAACGACTGCACTGGAAATCTTCAAAAAAAACGTGTTTCTCTTTGATCCAGATAGAACTGGTTACAGTATGTATAAACTAAATCATTCTTATATATATAAAGCACAGATGGACCTTGGCTGTTTTTTTTTGTTTTTTGTTTTTTTTTTGGAATAGCAAAATGTGCCACCTAGTGGCCCAATGTTTCATTGCATATTCTTTGAATGGCAATTTTAATTTAGCACCTTACAACTCTGCTATAGCTGGTCTAGAGCATAAAGATAAAGCTTGCAGCAGCATAATATGTTACATAAATCCGTGCCCCATAAATAGGGTTGCCAGTTTAAACTATCCGTAGCAATCCTCTATTCATACAATAGGAAACATTGATAATATCACGACTATAGTATTGACAGCCAATTACTGTTAATATTGTGCGTCTATTGCAGTAATATTGTCTATAAACTCACTTCATGGTACTGGCATTTAGTGTCCTGGGTATTCTGAAGACCCTCAGCTAGCTATCGTGCCCTTGCAAACCTACGCCTCTAGCGGCGCGCGCAAGCAGCAAAGCAAACTGCAGCCACGGCGTGACGCGTGCGGATCATCACGTGACGTCAACGCGTCGGCCTGCGGAGTTTTGTGGGTGCGTGGAGCGTCAAACGGTTCAAAGAGGAAGGAAGATGGCGGAAAACAAAGGCGGAGGGGACGGCGAGAGCCCCGAAAATAACAAACCAGCCCTGGCGGAAGAGGATACCCTTACCCCGGCCGAGAAAGAACACGAGAGCCCGGTGACTAGTGAGCTTTTAGCGAACGGAGCGGAGGCCCAAAGCCCGGAGAATAACGACCAGGCTCCGAGTGGAGGAGGAGGAGGAGAAGAAGGAGGAGGGGAGAACGCCGCCGCCGCCAGCGGTAATGGCAGCCCTGAGACCGGAGAACCCCCGGGCTCAGGCGAGACTGAGGAGGTGCCTGCCCGGGAGACTGAGGAGGTGTCTGCCCAGGACTCTGACGTGGTGTGTATTGAGGTGTTGCCAGCTCCGGCCCCTGCTCCTCCGGCGACTACTCCAGCGAGTACCCCGGCCCCCAGCACGGCGGAGTCTCCCTCTCCCATTCCCACAGCTCCGGCGGCGGCGGCGGCTCCTCCTCCGGCCCCGGCTCTCCCGATCAACCTGCTGGATACCTGCACGGTGTGCAAACAGAGTTTGCAGAATCGGGACTGCGAGCCCAAACTGCTGCCGTGCCTGCACTCGTTCTGCCTGCGCTGTATCCCGCAACCCGAACGGCAGCTTAGCTTGCAGCTACCGGGCCCACACGGACAGGAGATTCAGATCGGTAAGTATATATACCAAAAAAAACAAAACAAACCCGAGTCCGCCGGTACGCTCAGCGGAGATAGTGTTTTGAGGAAGGGGGACGCGAGCACGCAGTGAACGGGGGAGGGAGGTTATGGTTAAATACATTGCGTACATGATCCCAGCATAAATGAGAACGTATAATGTGTTAGTGCAGCCATATCTCTTGTTTTATGCGTGAATTAACACACGAATCTGTTGCCCGGGGGGGGGTTGTTGTATCTATTAAATGTCAACGCATGCTTCAGATCCGGAGCGCCAGTCACTGCGTGTCTGATACCTGTGTGCGGATGGTCGGGTAGCTTCATGAGCTTGCACACGCTGCCAATGCCTGGCTGCTTATTTTAAACATGCTGCTATGAAGTGTCTCACAATATCAAATCAATGACGCATTTAGAATTATTATGTTATATACCAAATATGAAGACAAAAAAACAACCATATTGTATTGGCCGAGCAGGACTTTAGCAATCAGTGTTGCGATCAATTCCTCTTTTTTTCTTCCTAGTTTTCAATTTCCAATTCCTGATTTTTTCCCCTTTTTAATCCATTCCGATTCCATTCCCCATCAGAAAGCTGTAAGCTGTCTCCTGGCGGTTCGTTGAATTGATTTGCTACGTTTTTTTCTTGTTTTGTAAATTTTGCAGGTCTTGTTGACAGGTTGTGTGTTTTTATGTAGGTTTGCTCAATAAAGCCTTGTGTCTGCAATTGGAATTTGGAATCGATTTTTTTTTTAAAAAAGCAATTTGAATTAAGGGTTGATACTGTTCAGGATAGGAGCATTGAAATGAAACAGCACCAAGCGCATTACTGTTAATCACCCGCACCCATTAAACCAAGCCGGTTCTGTTGCACCAGATTCTCCATGGCTGAGACCTAAAACTAGGGTTTATTAACTTACTAATTTACTAAGAATTGCATCCCTTTTGTTGTTGCCATAGGTACAATGGTTAGCTAACAAAGCTGTGCAGCTGATCCTAACCCATGGCTAAGAACATTCAGAGCCCACCAGCATTTGCAATGACCCTGATCCAGTTATCCTGAGGGGAGAGATATATATTTAAAAAAAAAAAAAAAAAGCCATTTTCTGATTGATCATGGGGGCTGTACTTGTAATGTTGCAGTTGGGGTTTTCAGAATTTAGAGATGGTCAGGGTTACTTTTTATGCAGTATATCAGGATCATCTACTGCGAAGATGCGTTTCACTTTGAAACAATCGTGGAACATAGATATTTAGTGTTTGAATTTTGATAGGAAACACGCACTGTGTTAAAATAGGGTATTCTAATAAGCTATACCACTAAAACGCATTTAGTGGTATAGCTTCTATCAAGAACAGCTTTGTTTTCAGTTTATTTCCATGATTTACGTGCTCTGTAGAAATAGAGGTGGGGAAAATGACACTTCTTTAATGTGAAACATCGATGCAGTGTCCTTCTAGAAGTCGTTCTTTACAATGGCATCCCTCGCTGCCCGTCCAGCAGGTCCATCCTGTTGTGGTTCTAAAGGTGCATCATGGGGTGCTGTCCGAGGCTCCAGCAGGACGGTGCTCAAATCCTCCCCTTCAGTGGCTGGTACATTGCGATTGGCGATATTGTGCAAAACAATGCAGGGTAGAATGATGTTGCATGCTCGCATTGGCTCCACGCACAGCTAATTCAGAGAAGAGCGTCCTGTTGTGTGTGTGTCGTGTTAGCAGGGGTATTGTTAATGTTCCTGCATTGCTGTAGTGGGATTGGCATAAGGTGTCATTAGCCAGGGTAAAAGTGAATTGTCATTTTGTTTTTTTTTTTATATAAAACATCATAAATAAATAAACCTGTGTATTAATGCTCCTAATTATCACCAGTCTTATTTCATTAGGTTATATCAGGGGGGAGCAATTCTGGTCCTGGAGGACCAGTGTCCCTCCTGGCGCTTGTTCCAACTGTACCCTGAATTAATTAATTGGACCAATTAAGCTTCTAAAGCTTTCAATTGGGCCAATTAAATAATTTAAGGTACAGATGGAACAAACACCAGGAGGGACACCAGCCCTCCAGGACCAGCATTGCCCAGCACTGGGCTGTGTCATAATTTAATGGCCTATTTAAGAAACAGGCTATAAACTATTCACACCTACTTCAAAAACCAGATTTGGTCATCGTGATTGTTTCTAATCTGGATAAATGTAATCCAACAGTGGCATTTTTCTCAACAAAAACGGATCATAACGATCCAGATAAAAGTAAATCTCGATCACAAAATATAGCATTACAAAATCCAGATCGTTCTCCAAGAGGAGATTGAGTAGCAGGAATAAACACACACAACACACACTCGCATGCAGCACACACACACTGTCTCTGTGTGTGTATAAATATAATATATAATAATATTATATAATCTATAAACTGCTTGGAGTGTTGCCAAACCAAAACTATTTGTAATTGAGTAGTGCTGGATTTGTGTGGTGTCAAACAGCTCAGGATTGGTATAACTGTTTACTGTGCTGAGTCAGTGTGTTTCAATGGACCATTATATGTTTTGCTGGGCCAGTTTACATATCCATTGCCCCTTAGTTAGGATTCTTTCGTACTGTGAAATTTGGAAGAGCGCCCATGTTGTGGTTGACCTCTAGGACTGTGACGGTAGTGGTTTTGAACTGTGAACTGCTTCATTGCTCATTGGCTAGAGTCAGTACATAATGAGACTGCCAGATTTTTCTTTGTTTAAAAGTACAAACAGATATCCCTCTATACTGTGAAATGAAACCTGACCCTGGAAATTTGAAGGGGGCAGTCTGCAGTGAATTTTCTGTATCTGAAACTGGCCTCCTGTGAAAACCCCTCGAAGGGGATTCACAATGGGGTTTCTGCTGGCATTGTGAATCGGGAGATCATGGAGGGCTGCGGGGTCTCTCCAGACCTGGGCCTCTGTGCATGCTGTCCGTCTGCATGAATCAGATCGTGATTGCGTGGTATCTGATATACGGTTTCCCTGCACAAGCTCTGCCCCTTCCTTGTGATTGGCTAGCCCGTGTCCACGTTCACACTTCCTTTGAAGTGAAGGTGCTAGGGCTTATCCGGCGAGCTGCTGTTTTCAGTTAATTCAGGAATTATCTTGAGCAAAGAAACCTTTTGTCAGGAGACTAGTCGGAGTTTCTCTGATTGTTGGAGTTTAATCTAGATTTCTATCTGTGTGGTTGATAAAGGCAGTATGACCTACGAATGATACAAAATAATTTAGGATTGACGCACGGGCTACTGTCGTCTGCTAAACAACGTTCCCTCTGGGGTAAGCAAATTGATTTCAAAATAAATGATTTACCACTTCCTCTTAATTAAAAATAATCAGATTCTACAGGTATACATAATCATGGATTCTACAGGTTTTGAATGGCCAGTGAGTCCGAGGAGGGCATGCAAATTTTGCTCAAGGATCTGAGTAACTCCAGTCTTTTTTATATAGCGTGAGTCATAACGAATTCACTTTCTTACTTGAACTGGCTTCTTTGTCATAGAGCAACACTTGGTACTGTAGACGTGCGCACAAGCGCAGTATATCTCTTTTCTTGCTGTTAACAAAAACGAGGTTATGACTGCAGTGCTTTTCCCAGTGAATCATGGTAGATAATAGTGTTGGGTCTTAGTGGGTGGGCACGTACTCATAGCTGTGACATCGCTGGCTGTGAATCACCGTTTGTCTGTCATCACACAGTTGACGTGACTAAGAGTCAGAGCTCTTTGTAAATTCCAGTGGTGATCCAGCACAGGTATGAGTGTGTGATGATTCATTCTGACTAACACTTCCTGGATGAGTTCTACTGTGTGAGCTGTGATTCCTGTACGTCACACCCACAGGAAGAGTGCTGAGGGGCTCATTCTACCATATCTATTCACGATACCACAGTACCGATTTAAACCGAGTTCTGCAGGACTCCAAGGGTTTGGAGCTTTGCATGTTTAGAAATGATCCCAGCACACGACTGTGGCTGGAAGTTGCAGACTGTCTGCTACTGTGAAGTGACTCGGGTTTAAAAGTGCGCTCCGTGTGTTTTGTTTGGAAACAAACAGGGACGGGAGACCGCAGGATGGTTCTATAAAAGTATCAGCTCCAGACAGCGTGGAAGCAAACTGCTCCTACAACGATTATCTGAAATCAAGGAAGACTTCTTCTAAATGTACAAAACATTGAATCAAACCAGTCGTGAAAAGAGTCTACGACTTATGATGCCTGTGTGCAAAGTTTGCTTCAGTGTGTTTCAATGGACCATTATATTACTGTTTTAAATGTTAGTGTTTTGTAACGGTTTACAGTATTCCCCCTCTGTCAAATAAGGGGACTGAGCTGGTGTTCTTAATTTAGGTGGCAAGTCATTAGGAAGATGCAGTATTTGAGAGGATCACTTGCACTGTTGTAAATTAAACTCGCAGTTGCCGTCACCGCAGTGGATGAGACGAGTCTGCTTTGCAGTTTATATTAAACTCGAAAGCATTACCTGTGAGCAGAATGGCATCGGATCATTGTTTTTACTTCAGGCTGATTGCTGCTTGTGGAGACACGTTCAGAAAAAGAAAAAAAAAAAATCACACAGCTGCCTGACAGGTCTGTAATAACAGTAAATTATGATGATACAGCCTCTGTGTCAAGTACAGGTGATTAGCCTATACACGGACACCTGCCCTTGATGTACAGTAAACAGCGTCATGTACACTCTCCTTATTTCCTGGGCTGCAGATAACCAGTGCAGACCCCTGCGTCTCATTTCATTAACGATATGAAACGGCTTGCATGGAATCTGAATGCAGCCTTTATCATCCCGGGTGGGGTTTAATCAGGCCCGGAATACAGCGTGCTGTTTCATGCACTGATTAATTAGGGGGTGTGAGACCTGTCAGTCCGGCTTCGCGGTTCTAACTGCCGTTAAACCCTTTTACATGCAGACTTTGTGTTTCTAGTGTCATGGAAACAATCTACAATCTGGCTTCTATATGAAGACCTGAAGCTTTGAGAGATTGGCTTCGTGCTGCCGTTGGTACACAACTGTATTCTATGATTCTCGAGGTCAAGTTTGATTTGTGGTTTTTGACTGGTTTTATAAACTCGCTATGCTGGTGGCCTTGACTGCAGTATTTCTGGTATTCATTATGCAAGCAGTGCTGTGCTTTACCAGTCTTTCCCTGAAGTGGGGGGGGGGGCTCTTGAGCTGTACAGTCCAAAGTCCAGCATGCATGAGGAATATCAGAATTAAGCTTGGCAGAGCGAGTGATTGCAAGTCCTACTGTGGAGAGATTAGCAAGCATACAATACTAGGCTTCCAGATCTTTTACTAGCTCATGCATCTTACTGATGTTTGGTTTGGACATGACAAAGCAACACAATGTACAATTTAGTTATAATTTCAGTAAACACTCCTTTGCAACTAAGTGGTAGATCTCAAATAAACCGTGGTGCATGTGAGTCTCTTGAGCATATTTATATCTGTAGAAATACATCTGAATTACTACCATTTTTTTTAAAGATCCAGTTATATGTTCAGCGTACAAACACTGGTTCAGGTTTGTCAGAAATGCAGCGTTTCAAGTTAAGATGCAGGATTTCATGAAGACTCTGCATTGAGCATGTTAAATGAGCCTGGAATATGGCACAGTTCACCCTTTTGTACGCACAGTAATGTGATCACATAAGCTCCAGTGTGGATTGCTGTGTCTGAGCCTGGCTCGGGGGCTCCAATGGCACTGCACTTCCTCCAGCTGCAGCCAGTGTTCTGTAATAACACTGCACTGTGCTTGTGGTTGCATGAAAAGGTCTGGCTTGAAGCAGCTCAGACCAGCTGGAACCGGTTCATTCAGGACGCAGCTGGTTGCCTTTGTGCAGCTACATGCTCAGTGATCAAGTTAATACAGGGACACAAAGAAGTATTTATTTTGCTGTTCATGAACAACAATGAGCCTGCAGTGCTGTCTGTGCTGCAATCCAACAGCAGGCTGCGTTCACTTCTTCTGATTCCCAGGTTCCATTCATGGTGTATGACATGGTTCCCTTTCAAGTATGAAAAAACATAAAGATCTGTTGATTTTTTTCATTCTTGTATATTTAGTTCTGTCATCCCTCTTTTGTCCCGCATGGCTGCTCTTCAGTAAAAGCCAGTACTAAGAGAGCTGGATTGTATAGACTCCTGCCACACATTGCGTAAGATTAGGCAGTGTAAGCGTTTTTTATTCACTGCTAAATGGTGTGGTAATCGCATAATTGTCCTGCAGTTGTTCATCCGCACTGTCACTTCATTGTGTAAGAGCACCAGGTGATGCAGCTGTGCTACCCTGGGGGATTGGCTTCCTGTGAGAACTGTAAAGTGTCGAAATGCAGCTTTGCAAATCCTGAGTGTTTCAGGGCTGCCAAAACTGGGGGTAAGTTAACAGCGTTCCACCAGTGAAGCCTTCCACCGGGAAAGCGTTGTGTTTTACGAATCGAGCAACGTTTCTATTCCGGTCTAATCCGTCTGCTTCCGATGGCTTTCTGTGCGTAAGCGATACTTAGACTTGGCGTTGGCTAAACTGCATAACAATGTTTAAAACTTCACTTGTATGACCGTAGTAAAAAATAATATATATTAAGGTGAAAAATGTGAGTGCCATAAACATGTCTCTCTTACTGAGCGTAGAGTAAACTGATCATCGCCGCTCCAGCAGGGAACACGGCACTTCTGTTGTTACTGCTGTGTTCTCATGAAAGCAGTGCTCTTATCTGGTGCAGCTCGTGTCTTTATCTGAAGCTCCTTTTGCTTCTCCCCTGTCTCTGCAGTGAACGTGATGCGCTGCCCAGTGTGCCGGCAGGAGTTCAAGCAGACCGACCTGGTAGATAATTACTTTGTGAAAGATACCTCGGAGGTCTCCAGCCGCTCGGATGAGAATTCGGCGCAGGTAAGGGCGCTGCTGACGGCTATGGGTAAGCCCTAGGCGCTGGGTAGCGGCTCTCCTCACAATGCACTGTGTCCTTGCAGGTGTGCACGAGCTGTGACGACAATGCTTGCGCCGTGGGCTTCTGTGTGGAGTGCGGGGAGTGGCTTTGCAAAACCTGCATCGAGGCCCATCAGAGAGTCAAGTTCACCAAGGACCATGTGATCAGGAGGAAAGATGATGTCTCTGCCGGTAAGCACAGCCGAGCAATCGCTGTACCTGCACACTGTCAGTGTGGGGACTGCTATTCAATGTGTGCGTCTGAATCGAAGCCAGTGGAAGGGTAACTGATGTTTCAAGAATCAAAACCTCTCCAAGGGACATTGCCTAGTCCGAGGAAGAACAATAACATTTGTACTCCTCCTTTCTTTCGCTCTTTCTTTCTTTCTTTTGCTCTCTTTCTTTCGCTCTTTCTTTCTTTCTTTCGCTCTTTCTTTCTTTCTTTCTTTCGCTCTTTCTTTCACTCTTTCTTTCACTCCTTTCTTTCGCCCTTTCTTTCGCTCTTTCTTTCGCTCTTTCTTTTGCCCTTTCTTTCGCTCTTTCTTTCGCTCTTCCGCTCTTTGTTTCTTTCGCTCTTTCGCTCTTTCTTTCTTTCCAATGGGATTGGGTTGCATTATTTGCCTTTTATTATAGTTTTTAAATAATTTGTATGCAAAAGTCATTCTTTTATGCTGGCAAATGTACCATGCCCCACAGATGCTCCAGTATTATTTGCATGTGATTAAAGTAATCTCAATAGTTTTCTTTATAGCTTGTGTAAGTGACAGATTTCTCTCATACCCGCTTCTACATTTACTGTCAGTGCAATAATCGAGACCTGTACAAAGTGTAGCGCTGCCAAACCCCTGAAGAGTGTGTGCCTGCAGTATGTCGGGCTGCCATGCAGCTACTGACCCCCGTTCCTCTCTGGTTAACACTTTGCCTGGTTGCCGTGGAGACACACTTGGAGTTTTCAGGACCATTGATCTCCATGATTACGCACCAAAAAATATGCAGGCTGCTAATGCATCCCAGGTTATCTTAAAAATGCTTGAACCATATGAAAACATTCTATTTCAATGTGGATCCGGTTGAGCAAGGAGAGGGGGTGGGGTGTGGTGCCAGAGCGATTAGAAACAGACCTCGCTGAACCTGCATACTGTCACTCAGCACCTCTGTCTCAAACCGCGTTGCAAGTGAATTCTTGGATATGTTTTGTACACGCATGCAAAAGGATCCGCTTGACACACGTGGTCGTTAAGCACTGTAAATATTTTTAGTTTTAAAATAACGAATCTTTAGTAGAACAAACGGCAAAAATATTTTAACCAAATTGAGTACGTGCTTTCCAGAATTGCATGATTTAAATCGAGTTGAATTTTATAGTTGAATGAACTGTATTTAAACCTGCAGGTTATGCAGTGTCCTGTAATCATAGAACATGTTTTAAGTAGTTAACAGAAATGCTTCTAAACCGCACTCCGCTTAATAGATTAAGAGGCTTTAAAAATCAAAGGTATTTCCTCCCTATTCGCTTTCTAACCTGATCACTTCCTGTGATGTAGGTCACACTCACTACAATTGGACCGCATTGCTTACAGAACAGGAAGCGATTAGATACCAGAAAGGAGCCGTTTTTCATGACAAAGAAAAAGAGGACCAGTAACGTTTCTGACACTAATGAGCAGTGTGAAATTCATTTAATTTCCTTTTAATATCTTGCGGACGTACCACTCATCTACCACTGTGACATTATGATTGCTGAATTTGTCTTGGCATTAGTAAAGACTGAGGCACAGGGTGTTGACCTGTATCTGAGGTCATGGCACCTCGGTATCTTTTATTGATGTGTTTGTTCCGTTCTGTTTCTCCGCAGAACCAGTGGGAACCTCAGGACAGCGGGCTGTGTTCTGCCCGATCCACAAGCAGGAAGCTCTGAAGCTGTTCTGTGAGACCTGTGACCGGCTGACCTGCAGAGACTGTCAGCTGCAGGAGCACAAGGAGCACAGGTACCAAACCCAGGACCCTGCCACCGAGAAATGAGAAGTAATCCCGTCTCTGCAAAGGACTGTGCTAGTAATCCGTTTGCAGCCATCCAGAATAGATAAACAGGATTTGTATAATCCTGTTAAGGGGTCAAAAGTACACCCTGATCCCTTGGAGTCCCAAACCAGTAAGGATAGATAGCGGTGTTTAAAACTGTTAAGTGAAAATGTAAGCTATTTAATGTATACATAGTTTCTGGCTTCATATTATCCTCGTTCCATACAAGTGTAGGACACGTTCCCTTTTCAGTCCCCGATCCAAACGTTTCGGCAGGATTAGATTTTGTGATTTCTGCAGACTCTTATCAAATACCAGAAGCACATTTCTCCATCTCTCTCTCTCTCTCTCTCTCTCTCTCTCGAGTATAATTCAACTGCTTGTTCTGTATGAGTGTGTCATATTGTCAGTTTTTTTCTGTTGCTGCAAACTCATCCTTTGCATGGATAGATGATTGTGCCATTTTTTGCATAATTATACGAAGAATATAAAACTTCTGTGCATCATTTGAACATTAATATGCTGGTCGAATAGGCAAATTACCCACTTTTAAAAGTAGATAACTTGCATCAGTGCTGCCTTTTATTTCTAATGCAAAATAATTCAAATTTGTCAATATTTGCTCACTTGCTAAACACTGTGGTTGGAAAAATGTCACAACACAGGCTCCTAATACATATGCTAAAAAAAATGGTGTTTTTTTTCTTGACAAACCCAGTTGAACTGAGCCAAATTAAACAGAACAGCTGCACGTGACTGAGGAAGACCTTCTCCAGTTGTCTTTCTCTCATGGTTTATCAGCAGTTGTACAGTTCAGCAGTGCTGTGTGTGTGTTTGCAGTGACTGATTGATACAGAGTGCAGTTTTATCTTATCTAATGGCCTTGTTCCCTGCGAGTGTGCCGGCTGAGACATTGGCTCTTACCCTTTTGGGCAGGGAGAATTAAGCTGTTATCACAGGGTACAGCTGTTGCAGATGTAAAGAGAACGCAGTGCTCTGTGTGTGCGTGTGCATGCGTGCCTGTGTTTATTCATATTTTATGAAACATACAGTTCATTCAAGCTGAGCAACATTACCCCTGGTATTGCAAATTTAACAAAAATGTGACGATTAACCAAAAGCTGAGATGCAAACCAGTACTTAAGTCAGTGTTCGATAAAATGTGTGATTTTTCTGAAACGCTGCCCCCCCCCTCTTGATAAGTCACTTACCCAGGATGAAGACGATCCATCAAGCCTTGCAGGAGCTGACAGGTGGAAACCCTCCCTAAAGCTCCCTTCTTATCTCCAATCGCTCCAAAACATTGCTTGTAGTGCCATCTACTGGGCATCTAGCTGGACATTTTAATCCATCGCCTTCCCCTCCAGCTACAGAGATTGGTACCGAGATTACACAAACAGTGGATCTCAATTCCAAACTATCGAGGATTTTCAGATTTTATATTGAAGTATCCTATGTACACGTCTCTCTCTTTTGTTGTTCTTGCAGATACCAGTTTTTGGAGGAAGCTTTTCAGAACCAAAAAGGGATAATCGAGACCTTCATGGCTAAGCTTCAGGAGAAGAAGAATTACGTTCACTTTGCTTCCTCTCAGGTGCAGAGCAGGTACTAGAAACCGAACTCTCAACTTGCAGGCCACGCTGCTTAATGTTACAAACGCAGCGATGAACCCCAAAGTCCTTTCGTTGACTCCTTGCTTTGGAATTGGACCATTTTTCTTTATTTTCTGGAAATATTATATTTTCTTAGACTTTCTCAACCAGCGTAAGCGCTGATCTATATTCTGTGTGATCATAAGAAAGTTTACAAACGAGAGGAGGCCCCATTCAGCCCATCTTGCTCGTTTGGTTGTTAGTAGCTTATTGATCAGAACAGATTCAACAGTAACAGATGTCTTTTTAAATATTTTTTTTATGCTTTTAGGATAAAGGAAGTGAACGAAACTCATAAGAAGGTGGAACATGAAATCAAAGTGGCTGTTTTCACCCTCATCAATGAAATCAACAAAAAGGGAAAATCACTATTGCAGCAGTTGGAGGTACATTGAATTGGTTTGCAACACAAGGGCTCAATTTGCAGGATCATCAAATGTTTCAACTACAGTAGTCTTTTCAATGGCTAAGATCTTGAGATGAGTTCTTATTATTTTGTTTATTTGGCAGACTCATTTATCTCAGGTGACTTACACAGGTGTTACAGGGCTAAAATGCAAGCTGAATATTTAAATACAGGGTAGTTTACAGTAATGGCAATAGTACTATTAAAATACAATATGAACTAGGATGCAACAAGTTAGGATTACATGTTCAATCTAAAATGACACATTCGTAATGCAAGGATAGTGCATTAGCTGAGGGTACAGAATGTGGTGCTGAGGTCAGGCAAGTCCAGTGCATTGTAAGAGGTGTCCCATTGTAGGACTGAGCATATTTTAGCGTTGCAGTTTGGGTCATTAACCCTGCATAAACATGGCTCTCTTATCACCCCCTCCAGAGTGTGACAAAGGAGCGCAATATAAAGCTGATGCACCAGCAGCGTGACATCACCAGCCTGTCCCAGCAGATCATGCACGTGCTCGGCTTCGCCAACTGGGCCATCTGCAGCGGGAGCAGCACTGCCCTTCTCTACAGCAAGAGACTGGTAAGGACTGGCAAGGGTTACCCCCCCATGGAAACAAAGTGACGCAAAGCAACAGCCTTCGTACTGTGCGGCTGCTACCGCTGTTTACTGTGTTCCACGTGAGAGAATTCTTGGAACGCTGTGTGAATTTCGACTGATTGCTGCTCTGCTGAGCAGCAATCCACATTAATCCAAGCCCAATCAACATTAACTACCCCCATCTGTGGATCACTCAGTCTAGAGTTTTTTTTAAATTTTATTTTGTTCCCAGCACATGAAGTGCGTTCCACTTACTGTCTGATGCTTGATGCAGTTGAAAAAATCACCATAAAATGAGTATTGCCTGATGCAAATCCCTTCTCCAAACGGACTCATTTTGAGTTCACAGCCGTGACTGGGCGTGTGTGTTTCGATTGGGTATTTACAATGTCTTTGCCCCTAGATAACGTTCCAGCTGCGGCACATTCTGAAGGCTCGATGTGACCCCGTCCCTTCGGCAAATGGAGCTGTTCGCTTCTTCTGTGACCCCACCTTCTGGGCAAAGAACGTCGTCAATCTGGGTGGGTCTCCTTCCTGGAGCTGTGCTGAGACTGTATGGGGGCCCAGCTGAACTCTGGAGACCTGCACTAAAATGAACAGTGCGCATGTGTATTGCTGGCATTCATCCCCTTTTTGTCTTGTTTTTCAGGTAACCTGGTGATCGAGACCAAACCAATTCCTGTCCACGCCCCAAACGTGGTGGTGGGTCAGGTTCCTAATGCGCAGAACCATGCAGGGAAGCACCTGGGGCAGATCAACCTGGCTCAGCTGCGGCTCCAGCACATGCAGCAGCAGCAGCAGCAGGCTGCCTATGCGCAGAAGCAACAGCAACAGCAGTTACAGCTCCAGCAGCAACAGATACAGCAGCAACAAATGCAACAGCAGCAGCAGCAGCAGCAGCAGCAGCTGCGCATGGTGCAGCACTTGCCTCCCCACCCACGGCAGGGGGGGCCGCAGATGGTCCAGCAGCAGGTGAGTCATCTTCCCCCTCTGCTCACCATCTAATGGTTTACCCTGTTTTTTATTGATTTACTGGCTTTTCTAATGTCTTGCCCTGTAGCAATAATGTATAATTTTGATCTGAATTCTGTGTAGCCACTAGCAAGCTGATTTTGAGTTGGTTTACTCAGCCTTCCTTATGGCCTCTTGGCAAATTCTGAGGAGGGGGGGGTGTGTTTACTCACTGCGACTGGCTCCAGTGAAACCTGTCTCATGACTGATCAATTGACTGAAAGTGACCTTTATGTTCAAATGGTCTTTTTATGTATACCGTTTTTATAAAAACTGGTGATTCGTCACTGAAGACACCAGGTCCCTTTTTCTGCTGGTGGTTTGACTTTAGTGTGACTCTCACAGCAGCCTCCCCGGCTTATCAGCATGCAAGCCATGCAGAGAGCCGGAATGAATGGAGCCGCCTACCAGGCACACCAGATGCGACTGGCCCAGAGCCAGAACCAGAGCCGCATGCCAGGAGTCCCGCGGCACAACGGCCAGCAGTACCCAATGATGCAGCCGCAGCTCCAGAGACAGGTGACGTCTGACCCCGATGGGCTTGGGGGGTCTTTAGGAAGGGTAACTCCACTCCTCCTTCTTTTCCATAATCATCGCTGTATACTGGGGAGGCAGGAAGGATTGCTACTGCATCCTCAAGTATACATATTATTTAATTAGGTGTGTTATCAGAGGTGCAGGGATTCAACGAGGAGCAGTGACCGATGTGCGTCTGACTGCCAAGTTTTAAAGTATTGAATATAATTTTTGGGCACATTTTGTCAAGGTTGAAACTTTTGTATCAAATTATCTTTTTTTATTGTTCGGCATTACTGGGTGATTTGATTATAGTGGTAAGAATTGAATAAATGAGTTGTAGACCCAGTTAGGCTGGCAGGATCATTAAATGGGGGTTCGGCCCATCTAGAATGGACAGGGAATTGATGCTTGGAAACTATCACGGGACAGTGGGCAGGGGTGAGGTTTGCTGGCCTTGCAGAATCCTTACGATCCGATTCTCCTTGTCTTCCTGCAGCATTCCAACCCAGGCCATGCCGGCCCATTCCCCGTCGCTTCACTCCACAACAGCGCTGCCAACCCAACCAGCCCCACCACCGCCAGCATGGCCCACGCCCACCGCGGTCCAACCAGCCCCTGTGTGTCCACCATCGAGCTCATCCCCTCTGTGACCAACCCTGAGAACCTGCCCTGCCTGCCGGACATCCCGCCCATACAGGTCAGTAGCACACACACAGCGAGGTGTTCCTGCCCGGGGGACGGGCCTTTATGACTGCCTGGTGATCACGTTGCAGTGTTCCTTTTCATCTAGAACTTCAAACACTGTGCTATACTGTCCCTTTATAATCCTGGACTTGCCTGCAGTTTCTTTGTCTGCAAGGTCTTATTTTGTGTGAATCGTTCTACGTTCGGTTGCCCAGTCCCAGCTGTGGAGGGCCATTCCTCTCCAGGTTTAAGAGGGAAAATGAAATAATGAAGGTTTTTTTGTTTTTTCTGCAGCTGGAAGATGCTGGCTCGAGTAGTCTGGACAATCTCCTGAGCAGATACATCTTCGCCAGCCAACTTCCTCCAGCTCCCCCAACCAATTTGATCCCGTCTCCCGGACCCTCCGCGCTGTCTCCAGGGTCTGCAGGTGAGCCCTTTTGAACCGTCTTGAAAAGCATGCTTCTGTAGAACCTCGTTGAAGTGGTTTACCATCTCAAAGCATGCGTCTGCCAGAAACACACACACACTGTCTGGGGCGACGGGGACCCAAGCATGATAAACTGAAACCTGGGCACTTTGTGTAAACAACTTGTATACAGAGCCTTTGACAGACTGACTTGCAAGTGGTCAGTCCCCTCAACTGGGAGTTAAGCAATTTCCTAAGATTCTAGTAGAAACCTGTGCTTGTAGACCTGTGAGCACCCTGATAGCTGTACTGAGAAAGTGATCCTGCCTGCCCTCACAGCCACTGAGCAGCAGTGTGAGGTAAACCACCCCCCAGCCACCAGACTTCATATAGGCCATGACTGACAAATCCATCTGCTATGCAAGGCTGGTGCAGCGGTGTATTGGGTCTGAAAGAGAAGGCAGTTCTTCATACTGAATTGGCAATGCTCTCTTCTGCAGGGATTTCTAATTCACACACCCCAGTGAGGCCCTCTAGTACCTCCAGCACAGGGAGCAGAGGCAGGTGAGTGATGCCAGCCTAGCTTACTTGTATGTTACTTGAACCTGTGGGCGTGGTATGACGGGGCTAGCTTTAAACACATTGCATTGCTTGGTCATTGGACCAAGCTCCGTGATTTTAGTCTTTGCATCGCAAATACCAGTGAAATATATTTCGTAATATGTATTATCCAATACTCTCGTGAATGCGCTTAGATATTCTAATGAAGTGTGAGAATCCCCAGGAGGAAGTCTATTCAGGTCACACTGTATGGCTTTATCAAATAAAACCACTGGATTCAATTTATTGTTGTACTTCAGTCTGCTGATAGGGTTTGTATTGATGTCTAGTGCATTGTTACACTGTTTGCAAGGAAGGATGTCATATCTACAGATGCACTATCCAGTGTGACGGTTTTAAATGAGAAACGTCCCAGTGACGAGACGGGGCAAAGTCTATTCCTTTTACATAAAGACATTTATGGAATAAACTGAACAGTTTAAATACAGTAGATATGGAGACTCATTCCAAGTGTAGCGTGTGTGCCTTTCTTGGCTGCGATCCTGAAGTAGTCTTAATAAATGTGGCACAGTCGCCCTCAATCCCTTTGCAGCTGTTCGTCGGGGCGGACCATGTCGGGGGTGGACACGGTGAAGGTCAAGCAGGAGCCGGGGACGGAGGAGGAGTGTGGCTTTTCGGGGGCGGTGGTCAAGCAAGAGCGGGTTGAGGACGGCCGCAGGAGCACCTGCATGGTAAATATCGCCTCCATTCATCCTGGCTTTACACGCATTCCAGAAATGTGCAGAAACATCCCAGCTAGTACTTTTTTTTTCTTTTTTTTCCTTAAATCTCTATCGGAGATGAGACGGCAGCAGTCGTGCCTGGTGGATTATCCAAAACGCAGCTCTGTGGGTCTCGATCGTCTTCAAAAGCTAACTACTGCACATGAAATGCTTGAAAGATATTGAGTTGTACAGGTGTATTCCGTGTGTAATTCTAAGTAGCACTGGAGGCTGCGCGCTGCGTTTCAGAACTTTCCCTTCTACAGTGTGTGTGTGTTTGTGTGTTACAGATGAGCAGTCCGGAGAGCAGCCGGACTCCCCCTCTGGCTGCCCCATCCTCGACCCCCCAGGAGCCGGCCCCTCTGCGGACCCTGGAGGAGCACGTCAAGGAGGAGCCCAAGGAGGCGGCGGGGAGCTGCCGGCAGCAGGTGGAGACCACTGTGACGAACGGGAAGGGCTCCGTGCGCAGCTTCCTGCACCGCCCTCCCCGCGCCGCCACCGCAGCCACACACAGCAGCGAGCACAAGGACGACGACCCCAACGAGGACTGGTGCGCCGTGTGTCAGAACGGGGGCGACCTGCTCTGCTGCGACAAGTGCCCCAAAGTCTTTCACCTCACCTGCCACGTTCCTACGCTGCTCAGCTTTCCCAGGTAGGCACAGGGACAGCCTCTTCTCCCCCAGGGTATACAGTCGGCTTGTCTCACTGTCAGAGTTTTTACATGCGTCTAAAATAAGGCTGTTGGGTTCTGTTTTAGTATTCTGTTTTAAACTTTTTTGTTAACGTATTGGGAATGTTTGTAACCGTTATCAGTAAATCAAGCAAACCTGTTTTATTCATGTATTCTTCTAATCAAGCATTCTGTGCTACCCCTTTCTCACAGCGGAGAGTGGATCTGTACCTTCTGCAGAAACCTGGCCAAACCTGAGGTCGAGTACAACTGTGACAATCTGCAGCACAGAAAGAAGGGGAAAACCGTGCACGGGCTCAGCCCTACAGACCAGAGGGTGGGTATCGAGCAGCCCAGTCTCACTAGCACTCTGCTTACCCAGACAAATAGAAGGCTGTTCGGTCAAAAGAGTCGGTTACTGCAGCTCAGGAGGGGACTGGGTTTACAAGTGACGTGATTTAGAGGATCTGGTGACAAAGTAACAAGTGGATGTGTTTTTAGAATACAGTACAGTGCTCGTCCTTCTCTGATGTACACATAAAAAAAAAAAAAATATTAAGTGAGATATTGAGAATGTGGGGCTTTCACAATTTACTGTCCGCAAGGATGGTGAAATATTGAGGGAGCACTGAAAATCTACTGTTTTGTACTGCAAGTAACTTCCTTATTAAAGTGCTCACAGGGCAGTATTGCAGGTAGCGTATGACCTGCCTTCCTTTCTTGCCCAGCACACTGTCGCCTGATTCTTCTGCACGTGTGTTTTCAGAAGTGCGAGCGACTCCTCCTCTACATCTTCTGTCACGAGCTGAGCGTCGAGTTCCACGAGCCAGTCTCCACTTCTGTAAGTAAAAGTGTCCTTCCCCTCGGGTCGGAGGGAGGGGCTGTGATGCCCTGGCTCCCCTGACACCAGTCAACCAGAGACCCAGCATACTGGGGCCAGTGTCACTAAACCGCTGGCTACCACAAATCAGTTACACCAGTTACAAAAAACAGTATTCTGAGAGAGAACAGTAGTGGTTTTTCAGAAATCGGCTACGCCAATGTTTCTAAACGTTTGAATTTAACTGGCTTGTGCTAACTAGGCATGGTTTGTGAAACTGACCCTGGCTGTTAAATTAAACTGTATTAGCTATACGCTCCATATGATTTGTGTTTTATTTATTTGATCCTTTTTATCCTTGTGTCTGATACCAGTGTAAATCTATTTATTTTGTAGAGGATGCTATGCAGCCGCACCAATGAAAAGTAATATATTTGAAATAAAAATAGAGAGAATGCCTTGAGGCCCCAGTGTTCCCTGGTGTATTGGCTCTTCTGAAATAGAGAAAAAAAAAGCTTTTCTATTTCTATGATCTCTTTTCTGTAGAATTTTTTTGTGAGCTGTTTTGGCGGCGGGGAGTCTCGCGGCTCCAGGGCTAGCTTATAATTTCAATCCCTGCATGCGATTCTTCTCTGCAGATACCCAATTACTACAAGATCATTAAGAAGCCTATGGAACTGACCACGGTAAAGAAGAAACTCCAGATGAAACACTCGCAACACTACCAGACTCCGCAGGACTTTGTGGCCGACGTCCGCTTGATCTTCAAGAACTGTGCAAAATACAACGAAGTAAGTGACTGCAAAGGGGGAGGCCTGTGTGCTTCAGACAGCAGCATAGCTTTAGGGTATGGGCAGGTGTGGCAGCAGCTTCAGTCAACTGAAAATCACTTGTACATAAACACTGCTGTAGATATACTTTTTTTCCCCATATTATAAATGACAGCAGAAATGAAATTATAGTGGTCGCTTGTTAACGCAGGTTTAAAATGGTTTTTAGTTCTGTCCTGGTGTTCACTTTTTTTTTTTTTTTTTGGTTTTGTGATCAATTATTTTATTATTTGCAAAGACAACAAAACATACCAGAACACATCAAACCAGCTATTTTACAATGTCATCTCCATTTAACAATGTCTATGTAATAGTCCTAGAATTATTGGGCATCTGTGATTTTGTACTGTGTACCATTTCACAAACCCTGTCACCCTAGCTGCAAGCATTGCTAGTGACATTTCAGTTTAGACATCTGTTATAAGTGATTGTTCACAATCTATAAACATGTTAATAATGCGATTGACGACTAGAGAAAATAATTTATTTAATTTGTTTTGCTATTGTTTATAATCGGTTGTAACGGATGTAGTCTGTCTGCCTGCCTGTCTGTCTCGCTAATTGTAATTGGCTGCTTTTGCAGTACAGTTGTCGTACACTTTCGCTATTTTGTAATCTCTTGTAACGGATTCCTGAACTAAGTGTTAGTGCATTGTTTTTATACCACACGCCAGGTGCTCTCGTATTTCAAACCCGTTTTACAGGGCGAGGTCTTGATGGCACGTATTTAAATGTTGACCTTTCCAGGTCTGCTCTGGCTTGGGTGAAAATCCCTACTGACACCCAGTGTGCTGCTACCTGAACTACAGACGATACCTTAGTGTTTTAAAGATGGATGGCTGCGCTGTCCCATCCTGTCTGTCCCCTCCCAGCCCTCCAGCCAGTTGAGGGTTTGGCAAACTAAAATTGGCCACTAAACTGAATAAATGTTGACTGTAAATACTATTGGAAACCAAAGTGACTATAGTAATCGCCAAATAAATAAATAAATAAATTAACGCAGCACGCTTTGGTTTCAAGTGTGTGTGTAACTGCGTGTGGTATAAAACTTTTTTGTTGTATTTTTTTTTGTTCTGCTATCCCTTTCCTAGATGTCTCGAATTATCCAAGTTTATGATGAGAAAACCCAGATTAATTTGCAGGTAAGCGGATTCTAATATGTTGGTGGAGGGTTCTTACCAGCTCGCAGCAGTCCCTTGCTGATCCACCCCTCTCTCTCTCTGTGTGTTGCAGGCTGAATCCGAGGTGGCACAGGCTGGCAAAGCGGTCGCGTTGTACTTCGAGGAGAAACTCAAGGAGATTTATGGGGATCAGAACTTCCCTCCCCACCCAGACACCGAGCCGGAGGAAGACGAGGAAGTCACAGAAGATTCCGACGACGATTTTGTCCAGCCGAGGCGCAAACGATTAAAATCGGAAGAGAAGCCGCTGCACATCAAATGAGATTAAGGACACTTTCCAAGGAGCCAAGGAAGATCCACAGTGAAGTGCGGACCTTTTTGAAAGAGGAAGATATATATATATATATATATATATATAGATATATATCTATCTATCTCTCTATCTCTATCTATATCTGTCCTGACGGAGAATAGGAATTTACTCTGAATGCCCGAAGGACAGCAAAGACAGTGTTAGTAGAATTTAAAAAAGTTGTACAGATGGGGGGGGGAGAGATGGGGGAGGGGTATTCCAGTTTTTATTTTTAGTTTGTTAAATTAATACTTTGTTCATTCTATTGTAAATCATCTTTTTTTTTATTTGTATCATTAGTTTGTAAATCTGTTGTGAATTATGCTTTGTAAAAGGCTCAGAAAACCCCAAGGTACAGTGTAAATTAAAACTTGTAAAAAAAAGAAAGAAGAAAAAAAAGGCTTCATAAAGATGATATATATATTTTGTTGGGCAGCATCTTCTCGGATACAGCAGTGGACTGGATCTGCCTGGAAAACGAACCCTGAGAGATTGTGGGTCTGCGTCGACTGCCCCAAGGAGAATTTATTTTTGTGTCTGAGCATTTCCAGCATCCCTTTTTGGAAGACTGATACTGTCCTGCAGCTACCTGACCACCTCTCTTCTTCCATGTGGGGATCTCCAGCTCGCTCACACCCAGCCTTTCATTCCTGTCCATATGAACAGGATGCCCTGCACCTCAAGCAGGGGTGAAATAATGCTATAGAGGAGTATAAATACCACCAAACAGAGAAATCCATTCGGAGACTGTTTTCAATTCTATACTCCTGTTCGCTGTACTACGTGGGGCTGGGACAGCTTAATCCACTAGGATTGAAAGCACAGGAGTTCACAGTAACGTGAAGCTGAAGTCGTGTATGGGTTAAGACTGCAAACGGCCTTATTTATTTCATTGTATTCAACAAGAAACTTTTTTTTTTTTTCGTTATTAAAATTGTAATAACGGCCGTGGAGACTGCAGCTGCTCGTTGTGAAACTGCTTGGATGTTCTCGGGGTTCTTTTAAAAATCTAGATCCATACTGTACAGCCACCCTTGTCAGAATTGGTTCAGCTCTCTACCTTTCCTAAGCTGTTACCTGTCTGTTTCCCTTTTGGTTCATCACCTGACTCCCCTGGCGACCTGGAGGAATTACAGACTTGGAGTATCTTTTTTTTAAATTTATTTGGATTTTCCAGTTGATGGACCCTGGGTTGGAGGATCTTCATGAAATCGTGTCCTGTTACAGCATGGCTGTTCTGTACCTCTCCTTTTCTGACTCTCTCCCCTCCTCGATTTATACTGTGTTGTGCATGCTGCCCATGCTGCACAGCGATTACTGCGTTTAAGATCTTCAAATGGTGACACTGGTTTAGTTCTTATTAAAGATATTGTTTTAAAACTGTTCTGGATATAATTCATTTGGCAATGTGGTGGTGTGTGTGTTGGTGGAAGCGTGCTCTGTACCTGTCTTACATGACCTGTCTTTAACTTGATCAGCAACACAGTGGCCCTCCCCACTGTGCATTGAGATTTCTGTGCTTCGTGATCCGCTACGTCAAGACGTGGAATAAATGGGGCATTGTAAGCCGTTCGTCATATTACAACAGCAGCGTGCCATTATTACCACTTTGCACTGTTCATATTCTTTTTAGGGGAGCCGTCATGCTCTTAAAAGAAACTGGAGAAACTGCAATCAATTCTCTCGTTACTGCCTTCAACTGCTGTGTGTTCTAATTTGCTAGCTAGTTTTACCCCCTGATCCGTCTGTCCTGTGCCAGTATGCTGGGTTTGATGGCATGATCCTGTTGTTGCATCACCCCAGTAGCTCCTGTTCCATGTGCTGACTTTTGCCAAGACGTGGTTGAATTGTGTAGTTTTAACACAAGGGGGCAGCAGAGCGATTCGGATCAGGATGTGGAAGTCTTGTGTTTCTGATGGGCTCTCGGTGAAACTGTGAGCTGCTGTAGTCTGTCCTACCATATCTACTTGTGCAGGTGAACCAAAGGCAATGGTGCGACCCTGTTTTGTAATATTAGCATGCAGTCAATACTGTATAAACCCAATTTTGTATGATCTATCCTTTCCATTGGGGGGGTGGGGGGAGCACCTGTGATGAGTCGCTCCCGTTAGAGGTGGTTCGAAACTTCTACAGCTTATTCAGTTGTGTTCCAAGTTTTATATATATGTAATACCCACTGAGAAACCTTTCATGGTTTTAAACTGCTGCATCCTCACAGCCTGTTAATGTATATCTACAGATTTCTTCCTCCCATTGACTGGACCCCCCTGTTTTTGTGGGAAGACAGCTGTTCATGTCAGTATTGACAGCTTCTGTTGTGCGAATGTCAAACCACCTAGCGCAAGGAGGAAAAAACAAAATGGTATTCAATAAAAGCACAGCGCTGGGCAGCAAGGCAACAAAAAGAAAGAGAAAGGATGTGTTTCTCTGGAGCCTTTGCCAATTCTCACTATTCTCATCTGAAATCAAAGGGTTTGTGTGCATCTTCAGATATGTGCTTTGTTTCTCCATAAAACGAAATGGTCAAGCAACAAAAGAATTGATATATTTAGACTTCACACAATCAAACCAATTTTTTTTTTTTTTTTTTGGAATTCCGTTTAATAATACAGTCTCTCGTATCTCAAAACGCTTCTCTGCACACAGTCGCTGATATCGTAGAACTGACCCCTTTTGGTTACAAAACTTCATATTTGCAAGATTAAATAAACCCTACGTTCTAAATTTCTTGGCTATCGTAACGATGACCGCGAACTTTTAATAAGGCTGCCGTGCTTAAAGTTACATCTGAAAAGAGGTGGTTTATTTTGAAGCTACTGTCTTTTACATATTTTGTAAACCCCATTTGATTCTGTTAATTGTGTTGTGCAGTGAAAACTAATTTTGCAAGCCACAAACAATAATGACTAAACACTGTTTTTTTTTTAAATTTCTTTATTGCCTGCTTTGGATTATGATTTTATGTCGATGCTGTAGAATCAGAATACATTCCTGGGTGATTTGGTTCCATTTCTGTATAATGCTGCATTAATTCTAGACCATGCTTGTGAATTAGGCCTGGATCTGTTAATCTGTTTTTCTGTCTTGGTCTTTGAGTGGTAGAGCTGCAGCACAGAGATTACAAAAAAAAACAAAACACTATGATAGATTTAAAGCATAATGTGAAAAACTAAGACAATAATGAAAAGCTAATCAAATGCATACATGTCAAGCAAATCATATGCTCCTTAAGAATGCATCTATTAAGAAAGGGAGGGAGGGGGGGGGACAAAGTTTCATGAATTTAATTGTTTGTCCCAGCCGTCTCTTGCTGGTGTGCTGTGAACAATTACCCCACTCTCAATTGCAAACACTCAAAGAATCAGCAGGAGTCCCTGTCCTCCGTGTGCAAAGGATTGTTAGGAACATGCTTTGATTATCTCCTCCTCCACTTGACAAGGCCTCCTAGGATTAATTGCTTGATAAGATGATATTGGCAACAATCAACAGCTCTGAGTGGAGGAGGCGTTGGCGGGCAACCATGCACTTTGCATGTGGTAACTCATTTAGTTTAGCGAGGCTTCTAGCACCAATCGGCGCGCTATTACGAAATTCCCCATGCAATTTAACTTAACCCTCTGTAGTATCTGATTGTGCTTTTAAGGGTTAATTTGATCAACCAATAACCCTGATGGACTTGTTAGAGCTTTTTACAGCACAGTGTATTGAGTCAGCCCCCTATTCGGAGTTATCACAGGCTTGTCCCCCATCTGCAACCCGTCAAGATCCAACATGACAAAGTTTTGAGATTAATCAGACTAGAAACGGGATGGCCCGTCTGGCCTCCTCTCCCTCGTAACTTATGTTCTTAAACGTAAGTGGTTGATGAAATCCAGGGGGAGCCCCTGGTTCTGTAAAACGATTGGCTCAAAGGCCAGCTTTCCTTCTCTTGCTGGGGTGCAAGATGATCAAACCAATCCCTAACCAGCAAGTTAAAAACCAATACACTGAAAAGCCCTCCCCCGTCCCCCCTCCCCTACCCATGCTCAGTGGTTTGAAAGTTTGTGAGACTTTCTGCATGGTTTTGATGATTTAAAAGCTGTGTTTTTAGCCCGTCCCATACATGCTCAGTGGTTTGAAAGTCCAGGGAAATACAGAGATATATGTATGTGCTTTAGGGTACCCTTATCTGGCAGCTCCAGTAATTTCCCCAATTTACTAAAACAAAAGCATTTCCTAAATCAATAACATTACCAGTTTGCTAAGTGGTGGTTCCTGTCTTATCTTCAGCTAGGATGTTTGTATCCACTTATCACTCAGTGTCTCATTATGAATGAAACACAGCTCAGTGCTATTGTTGCAACTGTTTTTTTTTTTGTCGAGAAATAACCAACTTATTCTAAGTGAATTAAAACAATGGAATCAGACTTCTAATGACAGCAGCTCAGTGAGGAAAGGCCTCCCCTTTTAAGTAAGAGTTTGATAAACGCCAGCGGGATGCAATTAAATTACAGGAAGCATGTTTAGGAGAAGATTGGAGATGGCGTTTTTGTAAAGCAGCTCGGTCTGTGTTTTAAGATCGGAAAAGCAGTTAACGCAATGCACTGCTTTCAAAGAGCGATGGTGCAGTCTCGGGACTCTCGGCTAGCTGAGTCCGATGACTCGCATCTCCCGCACAACACACGTGTTTTTTTTTACATCCCTTTGAGTCATCCAGCACGATTTGCATGCATGGTCTTCAATGGCTGCTTGTATTCTAGCATGATCCTTGCATCTGTATTTGTATGGGCATGCTAATAGTGAGAAGTAAGAATGTTTTCAAAGCCCTAGTTACCTTTAAAAAACGGGGTGCGTGTTGTCCTGGAGCAAAGCTTCTTAAAATGTCCCTTGATCTCCCCAGCGCGGGCCCCGGGGGGCCAGCCCCTGTCTGGGACCCCCCTCTTCAAACCCTGCCAGTTCCATGCAGCTCCTCCCCTAAGAGGCAACCCGCTTTTTATTTATTATTAACGACCCCCTGTTTAATAAAGGTCAGTGTTCTGTGACATTTCTAAAACATGCGCACACTGTCCCCTCTTCCTGTGCTTGAGATCATTTTGAACAATGATTAATCTAACCGAAATTAATGAATTAGAAAAAAAACAAAAAGCATTGGTTCATTTGAAATGATATCATTTGCAACGTGAATTAAGAACCCTGTCACTGAATGCAGTGGACATACTGTGCAATCATATGCTGATAATGACAAACTTCAGTTTTTTTTCACATCACCCAAACAGTGTCGCCTGATTTCATTATTATTTATTTTAACATTGCTTGAGTTTAGTTATTTGCAAAATGATTTCTTACTGCAGGCTTTTTGTTTTTAAATAGATTAGGAGTTTAATATTGTATAGTGTAGCAGCGCGAGTCTTCATGGGAAAATGAATACAAATGTTTCTTTGGATATTTTTTCAGATTTCAAAGAAACCTTTAATTCAAAACCATAAATCGCAATAAAACATGCTGGGAAAAAAAAAAATAATGCTATGATAATGAGGTCCCAATAGTATATAAACAGAGTGCTGGGGGACATTTCATACATTATGTATGTAAATAAATAAACACATTCCTATTAATCAACAGCCAGTGGCTGCTTGCCTGTGAGGGAGAGACTGTGCGCTGGGTTAATGCTCAAGCATATTCAATGAGAGACGGCAGAGACACATTAAAGGAAGGAAGATCCTTTGTACATGAACTGCGTCATCATGAATTGTGTTCCTACCACCAAGAGAGTCTGCGCTTGTGGTTTGAATTGAATCAAAGGCTGGGATATAAATGCATCAAGTACCACTGCTTGAGCACTGAAAGAAGGCGGTATAAAATACCATTCGAGTCCCATGGGCTTCATCTGCAAAACTACACACAGCCGGCCTAACTTGAACGTGCTCACCTAGACACTCTCTTTAAAGCTGTGCTTTTTAAAACTAGAGTTTGAGGCTCCTGCTGAAGAGAGATTCCCCAGGAGTTTGAGGCTCATGCTGGAGAGAGATCTCTCAGGAGTTTGAGGCTCATGCTGGAGAGAGATCCCCCAGGAGTTTGAGGCTCATGCTGGAGAGAGATCTCTCAGGAGTTTGAGGCTCATGCTGGAGAGAGATCTCTCAGGAGTTTGAGGCTCATGCTGGAGAGATCTCTCAGGAGTTTGAGGCTCATGCTGGAGAGATCTCTCAGGAGTTTGAGGCTCATGCTGGAGAGAGATCTCTCAGGAGTTTGAGGCTCATGCTGGAGAGAGATCCCCCAGGAGTTTGAGGCTCATGCTGGAGAGAGATCTCTCAGGAGTTTGAGGCTCATGCTGGAGAGAGATCCCCCAGGAGTTTGAGGCTCCTGCTGAAGAGAGATTCCCCAGGAGTTTGAGGCTCATGCTGGAGAGAGATCTCTCAGGAGTTTGAGGCTCATGCTGGAGAGATCCCCCAGGAGTTTGAGGCTCATGCTGGAGAGAGATCTCTCAGGAGTTTGAGGCTCATGCTGGAGAGATTCCCCAGGAGTTTGAGGCTCCTGCTGGAGAGAGATCCCCCAGGAGTTTGAGGCTCATGCTGGAGAGAGATCTCTCAGGAGTTTGAGGCTCATGCTGGAGAGAGATCTCCCAGGAGTTTGAGGCTCATGCTGGAGAGAGATCTCTCAGGAGTTTGAGGCTCATGCTGGAGAGAGATCTCTCAGGAGTTTGAGGCTCATGCTGGAGAGAGATCTCCCAGGAGTTTGAGGCTCATGCTGGAGAGAGATCTCTCAGGAGTTTGAGGCTCATGCTGGAGAGATCCCCCAGGAGTTTGAGGCTCATGCTGGAGAGAGATCCCCCAGGAGTTTGAGGCTCATGCTGGAGAGAGATCTCTCAGGAGTTTGAGGCTCATGCTGGAGAGAGATCTCTCAGGAGTTTGAGGCTCATGCTGGAGAGAGATCGCTCAGGAGTTTGAGGCTCATGCTGGAGAGAGATCTCTCAGGAGTTTGAGGCTCATGCTGAAGAGAGATCTCCCAGGAGTTTGAGGCTCATGCTGGAGAGAGATCCCCCAGGAGTTTGAGGCTCATGCTGGAGAGATTCCCCAGGAGTTTGAGGCTCATGCTGGAGAGAGATCTCCTAGGAGTTTGAGGCTCATGCTGGAGAGATTCCCCAGGAGTTTGAGGCTCATGCTGGAGAGAGATCTCTCAGGAGTTTGAGGCTCATGCTGGAGAGATTCCCCAGGAGTTTGAGGCTCATGCTGGAGAGATCTCTCAGGAGTTTGAGGCTCATGCTGAAGAGAGATCTCTCAGGAGTTTGAGGCTCATGCTGGAGAGAGATCTCTCAGGAGTTTGAGGCTCATGCTGGAGAGATCTCCCAGGAGTTTGAGGCTCATGCTGGAGAGAGATCCCCCAGGAGTTTGAGGCTCATGCTGGAGAGAGATCTCTCAGGAGTTTGAGGCTCATGCTGGAGAGATCTCTCAGGAGTTTGAGGCTCATGCTGAAGAGAGATCTCTCAGGAGTTTGAGGCTCATGCTGGAGAGAGATCTCTCAGGAGTTTGAGGCTCATGCTGGAGAGAGATCTCTCAGGAGTTTGAGGCTCATGCTGGAGAGAGATCTCTCAGGAGTTTGAGGCTCATGCTGAAGAGAGATCTCTCAGGAGTTTGAGGCTCATGCTGGAGAGAGATCTCTCAGGAGTTTGAGGCTCATGCTGGAGAGAGATCTCTCAGGAGTTTGAGGCTCATGCTGGAGAGAGATCCCCCAGGAGTTTGAGGCTCATGCTGGAGAGAGATCCCCCAGGAGGAGGGGGGTTGCTGTCGGCCTGCTCTAATACTCGAGCGGCAGGATAATGTTCTCAGACAGGCTGGGTAACTGTGGTAATGTGTTTCATCAAATTGCATCTAATTGTTCTTTCCTTTCATGGAAAATTAGTAAATCTTTGTGGTGTTTTTGGCGCGATCTAAATCGGAGAAGTTGGTTCAAATATCTGTGCATATGAAGCCAAATGCAATCTATCTGTTAAAGGAAGCGGCTGAAATAATGAAACGGGAAGAGACGAGGGAGGCAGTGTGGCCTAGTGGTTGGAGCTGAGGGACTGGGATGAAGTGCGACCTAGTGGTTATAGCTGAGGCCCAGGGAGGCATTTATTGGTTCAATAAAATCTATAATGAATGAATTTTGCCTTTTTTCCACCTATGCTGCTTCACAAAGCCCAGCGCCTTCACACAGACTCCCATCTGGTCCCAGATCCCGTAGATCCATTTCAGTGATTGATTCCTGTAATTAAAGTAGCATTTCCGTGTTGGCCGGACTCGGTTAGTTTTCTTTCTGAAAAGTTAACATTTCCTACGCCAGCGCACCTTGGCTGTCTCTTTAATCACTGAATTGTTATTGCAGTTTACTCGCACCACGTAAAAAGCAAAACAGGATCGCTTTTTTGCTCGCATAAATTACAGTTTGCATTGATTGGGCTGTGCTGGTAGCGCCTCACTAATTATAGCTTGTCTTGAATTTCTCTGCTCTCCTATCCAGCCCAGCTCCCGATTACCTGCACACAGGGAAAACATTCAATTAGAACTGGAATGCAATGTTTGGATAGCGAAAGTAATTAATACCTACAGCTACATCAAACACACCAAGAGGGAACAGAAAATAAAATTATATATATATATATATATATATATATATATATATATATTTCACAGAGCTTGTGCAAAAGCTTACCCTAGTTATTTTCAGTCAAGTTTAAGCACTAAAGCTATTCACTGAGATTCTGATGCGTTTGTTGCTGGTTAAACTTAACTTGTAGCCAGAGCGGCGCAACGTGGAGCAGTTTAAAATGCATTAAGGGAAGGTCAGGGCAGGGATGCTGTGATCCCTGATCCTTGATTGATCTCCAGTGTTGCTGGGGATACTGAACGCTTTGCGCACTGAATATGCAGTCAATCTGGCATCTGGAGAAACATGAAATCTCCTGAGAATAATCTCAGGTGTGATTTTTTTTAATGAAAAATTGTATAAATCAATCTATCTAGCTGTAGACATTTCAGCAATGATAATCACACTGCTGAAGACATCCCCATCTCTCCGAACTAGGAACTTTGGAACCTCTTGGAATGAACGTTCTACTCTGACATCATCATGACATCATCGACAGCATGTTCACTGCTCTGCGTTTCCTGTTCTTTCCACACAGCTGAAGAAGGGCAGTTTCTTGGCGAGGGTGTCGCTGATTAACACCAGGCCAGGAGAAAGAGAAATACTTGTTTTGTTGGTAGAAGGGAAACAGATTAATGGACAGCCTGTAAATCTCTCCCTAGTTAGTTCATAGAGAGAGGCAGTGCACTGATAGCAACACTCTCCACTTGGTCAGACCTGCCTCATTCTTCAGCTTCCCCTGGTTGTCACCCTGGGGATAGAGTAACCATGGCAACCCCTAGCACTGAATCCCCAGACTTGCTGTTTATTCTATACAAATTTAGAAACAAAAATTGAACCTGTTTTAAAATACGGAAACCATTAGTTTGTCTTTCATATCACTAAAGCAATTTATTTTGCACACAATTGATTCGTTATCTCTAAATGCAGGATAGCACACTAACCGACATGGAAGGTAACATGAAAAACTAGCGCCTAATTGCTTCCGCATTCTGAAATAGTTCCATTTGTCTGCATCTTCCAGTAGGAGTTATCTGAAATTGAATTGGATGCAACCAGACATGAAGTCTGAAGATTCTGTTGTACGAGTCTCGGTTGTGAAATCGCTCATTTGAAATACTGAAGCCGGCTTCCTCTCCTGGAGTTGTATAAACAGTGTTACACCATGAGCGATTAACCCTGATTTGGCTTGAAGGTTAAACATTGCTGGATAATGCTTGGTAGGATGGCAACATTGCATATCTTTTCTGATATTAGTACTACTACACTGGTATGTGTGCCCTATCTCCAGCCAGCAGTGCTGCAACCCTGGTGGGGAAATGTGTGCAAATGCTTTGAGAGGCAAGAGAGACTTCAGAGGTCTTCCAGGGGCTCCACAATCCCCAGATCTCAATCCAATCGAGCCTGATTGGATAGAACTCGAGCAAGGCCTTCGTCAAGGCAATCCTCTGCCTGCCTCGCTGCCATGTGAGAATCTAATCAAGAGTTAATAAGCCTGACATCAGTGTAAGACTTGTAGGTGCTTCTTCACTAGAGAGCTTCAGCTGAATGGTAAGACGTTGTTATTTGAACAGCTGGATCACGTCCGTCCCTTTGCCTCCCCGTTCAATTCAATGTGCTGAGCCATTGCAATTGGTCTTCACCATCTTACAGTTCAAGACCTAAACATTTTTATTTTGCCTTGAACCAGCATGCTCCGTTGATGACCAGTCCAATTAAAACAACAGGACTAGCTAGAGCAATTTCAATGCCAAGTAATGGCTGATCTATAAAAAAAGGGGAAAAGCTGAACCCGGAATGACTTGAATCATTTAAAACACAGTGAAACTGGAAAAAAAAAAAAACGGAGCTAGAATTTCCTCTCGGTATTTGCAGAAGTCGTTCTCCGTGTCTCCAGCCCCCCCACAATGTCCCTAGACGCTCCCTGAAAATTCACAACATATAACAATCTATGTTGTAAACGTGACTGTACCTCTGTGTGGGGCTGCCTGCCACATCTTCAGCACAAGAGAAAGGGGGAGCAGTGATAATGCTGCTTGTACTAATAAGAGGTTGCAAATTGATTTGAAAGCCTTTAGCAATCCTTTTTAAGGGGCGGTTCGGCATTAATAAGCCAATAATCGTGCTGAATGAATGCACACAGCAGTCGGTCCGGGGGGAATTCGTGACATTCAACTACATCCTAATGTTGCTCCAGGTCTTATCTTAATTGCACACCCGAATTAACTTGGTTTCAAAATGTGGAAATTGATTGGCGGACGTGGAAAGAACATTTGGGATGATTAGGTCAAAGGAAAGCAATCCCCGGCTGCTTCTCTCTCCACATCTCCACTTAATCCACGCCTTCTGCACACAGAGCTGAGGAACACGTTTTTGGGTAAGTTTGAAAGTCCCTTTTCTTACCTCTCCTCATCTGTATTACAGTCCTGATTGCTTCTGTTGACAACAATGTAAAAAAGTCTGTTAATATTTAAGGCTGCAGTCTTGAATATATCAAACATGTTGTTAAAACAAATTTGCTAAATACCAAATGTAAGTTTGCTGGGAGCTATCTTTTACAGTTTGTTTTAAAACCTCGTTTCTGATGAGCGCACAGGCTAAACTATAGAAGAATGCTTTTATAGAACATAGAGTCAAATGTGAAAAAAAGACTGAAATAAAATTTGATTTCCATTCTAGATAGCAGATAGCAGCTTCCCACAATTGGAAGAGAAAGTGAACCGCAATGCCAATAGTATCCAATTAAATACTCTGGCAAAAAAAAAAAAAAGATATATGAACTGTGTCCTGAAACTCATTTTAATTAACTTTCATTTCAATAGAGCCAGTCTCAGATAAAGAACACCAGGTCAGTTTCATGAAGAGCTTCTGCTCTGGAGTTTCATTAAACCCACATGCTTCTACTTAGGAGGAGTTTCCTATTTTATGAGATAGAAAACTCTGCCTCTCAGGTAATCCTTGTGATATTTCATTTTCATACATGAACCCTGTATAGTATAACCTTATTACCTTGTAACAGAAAAAAAATGACTTCTATTTGGTAATCATCGTTATCACTCAATATGACGAGAACGTGGGGGTGAGATTGAATTAATAGACAGGCACGTCAATTTTTTCAGTATAATGTTGCAATATTACTTTCTTTTTTTAGCATTGTTTTTGATCTGCTGTGAACGCACTGTATTGATCTCTGCTTCCCACTGCCTGGTACAAAGAGGGTCGGAAAGGTCTTTGATGTTAAAGGCTGGGATTTTGCCATGGTCTGAAATGTGTTAACACGCTGTGAGCGGAGATGAAGTGCGTTTGGAAACTTTTTAATATGATGGAAACCGAACTCGGGTAGAGGAAACCCCCCAGGCTTGCCTATATGGTCCCTCCAGTACAGGGCAGGCTTGAGACTGAACTGCTCCCTCACCCCCTAAGAGAAAGGGTGCTCCCTCCAGCACAGAGCAGACTTGAGACTGAACTGCTCCCTCACCCACTAAGAGAAAGGGTGCTCCCTCCAGCACAGAGCAGGCTTGAGACTGAACTGCTCCCTCACCCCCTAAGAGAAAGGGTGCTCCCTCCAGTCCAGGGCAGGCTTGAGGCATGGAGACTGAACTGCTTCCTCACCCCCTAAGAGAAAGGGTGCTCCCTCCAGTCCAGGGCAGGCTTGAGGCATTGGATAATTGATTCCTCTAGTTCTCGCAGCGAACAAAAAATAAATAAATAAATAAAGATAGGAAAGTCCGCGGGGAGAGCACTACACTGATACTATCGTTTTAACAATGTGATTCTTCTTCACGCTTCATCCCCAGCCTAGTTCTCATTCCAAACAGGCGAGAGGAATTTGTTATGAATAATTCAAAAGGAAGTATCCCCAAGGCAAAGCAGCAGAGAAGATTGTAACAACTCTGCTTTCCTCAGGATGGCAAAGTGGAACAAGGCTGAGGGCGAGAGGTCTGTCGTCATGGCGATGCTAACCCTTTTCGCGAGGGCCGGCGCGAGGGCAGCCCTCAGGCCTGTGGGAGGTGAATGGACAGTTAAGGACCCCCACGCTGTTTTCTTTTGCAGAGGCACTGTCTGTGTGTATTGATGTATTCCCCTTGTACCGAACCCCTTTCAAGATTAATTCCTGTGATAAAACTAGAGTGCCACGTTTTGAAATCTGTTTGTGTTGATCAGCAGCATATCAAGATCAAACTGGTTTGAACTGGGACTCTGTTAAACCCAGTTAGGATTGCGAGTTGATAGATCTTTATCTCTTCATCTCTGATGTATGGAGTACGGAGTCCAATGAGAAGTATGCTAAAGATACCAACATGACTTTAGAGAACATTGTGGCCAGACGGATCTGAATGACTTCACAGCTTGTTGCAGGGGGGGCAAGTTAATGGACGCGCGCTGGTATACCGGAAGCACTGAGAGTTTAAACGTGATTCCACCTCGCGGCCTGGTGTGCTTTAAACGTTTCCACCAGGGTGTGATGACTGAAACAGAAAATGATTTCCAAAGCAAATCTAAACAACAGGAATAAGCTTAAGATAACTGGGTGACACTTTGCATGACGTGTCTCTGAGTACTGTGCATTTACATTGTGGTTACGTGGTAAATCCAGGTGCACTTGCACATCATTACAATGTTATTATGCAGAGTTTTTTACAGAACAGCTCACGTGAGATCGACATAGCAAACGGAAGTACACAACAGGTAAGTTTTATGGAGTTTTTTCATCAGTTACCACCCTTTAAAACTTGCCTCTCTTCAGCTGAAATGGTGACTTTGTCCCAGATGTGTGTGTGTGTGTTTCTGCCGAGGTAGAAGATGCTCAGAAAGCTAAACTAGTTTTCAGTGTAAAGTGAAATATCATTGGAGGAGATAATGGCTTTAAGCTTTCTTCCAACAGCTTCTCGCCCACTCCTTTCTGGAAACCATTGTTCTGCTCCATTCTCGTCAAAAGCTCTCGGGGTCGTGACTGTGTGGGTTGCTTGGCTAATCACACGAATAATCAAAACCGGTAATTAAACAGAACCGAACTGACTGACTGACTGAATCGGTGCATGTCTGCAAGTAAATCACACACCAATCTGTGCGTAATTAGTGTTCTCAATGAGATCATCACCATTGCAGCCTGTTCTGTCTGGACTCCTCTCCCTGCCTGTGATCCACTGTCACATCCCCTCATGCTCACATGAAACTCTTCATTGCCAGGATGTCTCTTACCTCGTTCCCACGCACCCCTCAACCCGGGTTTAAAACCCTGCTGCCCCCGATCCTGCGTTCCCATGTGCATTTAGCCTGACCTATCCCCCCACCCCTCCCCACTGGCTGCCAATCCGAGCTGCCCCTGATTTTATTACGGACCATTTTCCCAAAGCAGGATAGGATGAAGTACGCCCCAACACCGATCAATCAAGCGACGAGGCCACCTGTGTCAAACCTCTGTTAACTAAAACCAGCGTGCTGTAAAGAGAGAATGGAGTTTTTTAAAATTGATGCTGTTGCTCTGTGTCTGATAAAAATGTGCCCTGTTGCAGAGAATAACTGTTGAACAGGAAATTCGCTCAGCTGCAGAGTCTCTTCCTAGTTAAATATCACTTTTTAAATCGTCCTCACCTGCTTGATAAGCACGCACTGCTGGTCGAGTTTCAAAGCAGTGGAGGAATTGATGACAAATCCCATCTGACATCAAATGACTGTGCTGGCATGACTAAAGCAGTGAATCCCAACACAATGCCGCATTAAGGTTTTAAATGAGCATTCACCTGTGGCTGTGAAGCTATTCTCCTGCTAGAACTAGATGCATTATCACTGCTGCCATTTCACCTTTTGTCTCTCATCAGTGGATGTGAATCTTTATTCTTGCTTTGAAAAATTCTGGAGGGAATATTTTTAACGGCGGTATTGAAATCTGTCTCCATCCATCACTCGGATATGTTTGTCATAATACTTGCATAAAATCGCTCTCAGATAGAGGCAGACAGGTTTTGTTAGAAGTCCCATTGCTTTGAATCCTCTCTTTCCTAGCTGAGCTCCTGGTTAATAATCTCCACAGCGTGTTCCTCGAATAAAGGGTTCTGCGAGGATGAAGGGGTGATTGATCACTGGATGCAGACTCTCTTTGTGGTGAGGACCAGAATGTTAGATCTCATTGAAGAAATCATTATTGTATGTACTAATGAGATGATATTGCTATTTAAATAGTACTGGTCTCCTAGCCCTGCCAGTTTGTATCGAGCGAGGTGAGATGGAGTATTGTACACATGACTTGTATCATCTTTCATCATCTTATTAGGATCGTTTCTGATGCACTTTTAGCATGGGGATCATGCTTGGGATATGCAGCCAAACCACGTTGATTAAAACCAGTGACAGCAGGTTTACAAACTCCCGCTAGCCTTATACAAGTGTGCCATAGTAAAAGCATGGCAAAGTGTAACAAAGCATGGTATGGTAAGCATTGTGAAGCACAGAGAGGCATGGTAAAGCATATTAAGCAAACGCAGTGGTAAATGAATAACCTTGGAAAAAGCATGGGGGAAAAAAATTGCCTCACAAATTTACTGTGGTAACTTTTGTAAGGGCAGCCCTGCACCCAGCCCCTGTGTTCAAAACTCCCCTCGCATTGAAAGCACACGATCGTCGTGTGATTTGGGTATCGCATTTTTAAAGAAGAATGCATGCTTGCTGCATTGCGCGTTCAAACCTGCACGTTCCACATCTCTCTAATGAACAGAAGTGAATGCCGGCTCATTATTCTGTCGGCCGCGATCATTTTGAGATTCTCATTTCCTTTTGTCAGTAAACCACCTAAACCTGCTAAGAGTCACTCCAGAGACGACCTTTGTTAGTTCCTAAGTCAGTGAGGCCGGCTGTTCATTAAAACGCTGCAGAAAGCTGCACAAGGCTGTGTGGTGCTGGGTCTGGCTGCGCTCCTCTCGTGAGGCTAATTAACATGCAAAGTGGAAAAGCGTTCAATTTAGGGTCTGTTTGGAAATCCAGGGTCTAATTGTTTAAATGCTGAAGTGTCTCCCCCTGCTCTGTTCTAATGCTTTTAAATGCCACATCAGGGCTCTCATGTGAAGGTTTTGCTTCAGGTGTAAATTAGCCTGCATCTTGCTATGCTTTAGTTCTTCAGTGCTGTCTACATTTCCATATTGTATTTCCTTAATGGACTCGGGGCTTGGTAAAACACTTGCAGTATAGGAAGGAGTCTGTGCTCTTTTAAGAGGGCTTGAATGCAATGCCCATTGAAAATGCTCTGCGTTCATTAATAATGTGGGCCCCCTGTCTTGAGCATGGCTGCGTTGGGGGGGCCCACTGGTGTGATTCCTCATGATTTGGCACCACGAGCAAAGAAAAAAAAAGATTGGGAAGATGGTCTCTCTTAGAGAGTAAAATGTAAGACATAAATGACTGCGTTTTCTCTTGTGCCATCTGTTCTGAACAGAGAAAGCTAATTTAATATGTTCTGTTAGGAGCTAGGATTTGTGAAGGAAAATCACATGTTTCCTATTACAGTGAAAAAAGACATTTTTTATTGATGATAAATTTCCAAACGCACAATCTGCTTGTCTGCAGTAATAAACGAGACCCGGCACTGGCATCCTCTCTCCTCTTGCTTTGCTGCTGTTTAATTCTGAGCCTTGTTTCTCATTAAGCGTCATGGGGAGCGCTCCTGTGACTGGAGCGCTTTCTTTCTCTGCTGCTCAGCGCTGTCCTGCGCCCTAACGAGCATGTTGAACTGCGCGTTCTCAGCTCTCCAGCACTGCTGCCCTGTCTCAAGCACAGTGGAAACATGCCGTCTAATTTTTCATTACCTCCTTTGTGTGTAGTCTGCAGATTTTTCTTATGATTTACCGACATGCATATGTATTCTCTGAGCGAAAGCTCTTTATATGTGCAGTTCTTTAAGTTTTAAAAACGATGCTGTCTTTCAAATGCCAGAACACTTTGCCCACGCTCCCTTGTACAGCAAGAACGTGGGTTACTAACCCTGCTACTGAGACAGGAACCGCCAAGGAGAAACAAGCATCATTTAACGGAGCGTTGTTTCCTTCGCTTGAGCAAACACGCTCCATTCCCCGGGTCGCTTTGGGATTCGGAAAAATAGTTGCAGATCACAAAGGCAATCTGGTATCATTAAGGGGCAGTCAAACCCATTTCATATGTCTTCAAAGGGAGCGAGGTTTCACATGTCAAGTTTTGAAAGCAACATATGTTACAGCAAATGCATTATCATTTTAAAACCTGCTATTCGGGACTAAAGAAAGTTTCCATGTCTTTGGGGGTGGAAATCAGTTGTAGAACTTTTATAAAGGTGTGCGATATATGTTAACAAGAGTGTGAATACCCAGCTTGTCCGCGGTGGTGATTATACGCATACTGTGGACACTACAAGGACAGGACTGCTGCTAAGCGGGTACCTGGAGCATTTGCACAGACTCCATATATCCCTTGATTCTCATCATGCTGAAGACTTGCTGAACTGCTTGGATGACAGTGCTTGTTTTAATTGAGACTCGGGGCTGGAAACTGCTGGTTGAAAGTGGTGACACTGTAGACCCGCTTGCCTTCCTAAAGAGGTCTCTGCTGGAGCTACACGGAGAACTTGCTGTGGTTCAAATTGCATTACAATGTGAGTGAACACATGCTTTCCCACTGAATGATGAAACGACAGCGAATGATGCATTTAACGTGTCCATGGCATTCTGTATGTTTGTGATGTGTTCGTGTTGCTTTAGGGTCTGATTTAGTGACCACTAGCAGCTCATCTAGTCCAGTAGGGGTGGAGGCTGGGGTGTCACAGAACTCAATCCTGGCTCTCAAAGCCCTGTTTGTTCTCTTTGCAAAACCCAAAATGGCAAATCAATACAACTGATTAGAGATGCAGCCGACAGACTAACCGCGGTGAATTGGCTGCTGGGCTCGGACAACAAAGAAAGAAGAGGAGCCGGGGGAAGGATGGATGAAGAGACGGGAGTTTTATTATTCTGCCTGTTTGAGGTGTGATTGATCACATCCAGGGGAGGAAATAAAAGAATTGCCTGCATTGCATGGAAACTGTGGATTTCAATGCGAGTGCCAGGTGGAAGGGAGCGCTCCTGTCAGTGATGAAACAGGACGCCTCCCTACTGTACCTCAATATCCTTCTCTCTTTCTCTCCCTCCATGCTTATCGCATTCCTTTCTAAAAGCCTCCCCCCCCCCCAGATGGGCTGAAGCAATGCAAGCTCCTAATATAATTTCAGTATAGAGTGTGCACAGTGGTAACCTGTTATTATATTATGTACATTTGTGTCGCTGCCCTGGAAGCTCTTTATAAAGGATTATAGTTTTCAAGCAAAGCGGATTCTGCTGTTGTAATTTGAGCCTAGTCAAACCGCTCACATTTGATTCCTTTCCATTGAAAAGCTTTGCTTTAAATCAGTGTTCCGAATTGCAACGGCTGTGTAATGCACAGTTACTGTGTGTAACCCTACCACGCTCTTGTCTCCTGTAACCCTCCTTGCTTTTATTGCCAGCGAGTGTTCTACTTCTAGAATGCAGCTTGTTGGTTATGATGTATTTATTATTATTATTTAGTGCAGTGAAAGGGCTGTTTTCAGGATCTTCGTTGGCTTTATAAAGGAGCTGTTTTAAGGTCACGGTCCAGTCCCCAAGTAAAGGGATGCGTTATTTTTCTCCTATCTCTTCTGAAAGCTGTGTAGAGTGATAGCATTGAATTCACTAACTCACTAAGGAGTTACAGTATTATACAGGGATTATAATATAGCCTTGTATTCACATTCCCAATGCCTGTGATATTACTGGATAAAACAGACAGACCCCCTGTCAGAGTGTATCCACTCCATTCCCAGCGGTCTCATTGCTGTCAAACACAAGAGCACCATGCTGTATACCCAGCACTCGCTTACTAAGCGTTTAACTGATCAGATATAAGCCACCTTGTAATGGTCTGTTAGAAAGGGCTACCGGGAGAGTGCGTGCTTACCAGCTACTGCAGCGAAAACTGCTTCTAAATGAAGGATTTCTGAAGCGAGGTGGAAATGCCAGCTCTCAGACATGATGCTCTGATCAGCTCCAAACAAACTGAAACAAATTGAAATCACTGAAGAGTGTATGGATAGAAACCGAGCCGTCGCAATCCACAGCACATCCTATGGAATCACATTGCTCTTTGTGATTGATACTCCTTTCTCCTCTCTCGCTGTTCCGCCCCCATGTGACTTTCGAAGCACCCTATATACGTGTTAGAAACACTCTCTTCATTAAGCCAAATGCACACACTTGACAGGTGAATGTTATTCACACAACAAATGCCCGACTCGAGGGGACTGATATTGAAGACCGCTTTGCAGGATGCAGGTACTCCAGAAAATCCATTTCTGTCACACCCTGAGGAGAAACAATTGAGTGGATCATGGTGTTCACTGCGGTGTTCACTGCGGTGGTCACTGCGATGCAAAGTGAGATGATCTGTCACAATAGGCTGGAGACACGATGACCGGGGAGAAACATTACTCAACAACTTCCAAACAACCTGGAATAGAGTTAGAAATCTGACATACCGGAAGGCGGTAGCCCAGCAAGATGGTTCACTAGCCCTGGGCAGTGACTAATTGTTTTCAGTCTTTCTGTGTCCATGTTTATCTCCAGTGCTTCCCGTTCTGTTCTGATCTCACTGAGCTTCTATTGGTGACCTCTTGTTCTGTGTTAAGACTGAAATAGAAATGTGTGGGTTATCTGTACCAATTTAAGATTCCGTACACTCCAATTAATGACTCCCTCTTGTTTCTAGGGCTGCTTTCTGATCTGTTCTAGGAATTCGTTTAGAGACACTGTCGCTGGAACCCAGGCTTGCTGTGTTGCTAGCTGTTGTCAGTTCAATGGTGTACACACTTAATGTAAAGTTTTACCGACCCCCTGCACTGTGCAACACAACCAGACCCCATTGACAGACCTCCATACACTGCCTTCGTATCCATGGAGCCTGCAGGGCGCTGTCAGCTCTCATTAATGAAGTTACATCTTATATGAAAATCTGATTTCTGTTTTTCGGCCATTCTTGACAACTTGATTTCGATGCAGATGTATTCTCTGTCATTTTAGTTTAGCGTTTATTTAAACGTATTATTGAAGGGATTTGAGCTTAAAGCACAAAGCCACTCGTGGCCAAATATCTTACGAGCAATTGCGGCAGGAATCTTACAGTATTTAAGGTCGGTATACAGTACAGAGTTTTTCCAGAATAAATCATACATAATTATAAACACATTCTCTGTGACCACTTGTTTAATTTGAATGAGTACTAGGCTCAGAGGAAATAATCTCCAACCCCAGGTGCTGTAGCTGTTTGTGTGACTGCGTGCGTGGGTGGGAGTGGCCTGTCACTGCGCTGCGCTCCCCGGCAGCTTGAATCTGAGGAGGGGTCAGTGCTTGCGAATGTATATCAGTGCTCGGAGTCACATTAGCTTTCAGATTCGCTGCCCTCGGTTTGTGTGGGAGTGTGCCTGTGCCTTTATAGGAACAGTGGGCTGAACTGTGTGGCATTGTTAGTGCCTGCAGGGGTCCTGTTGGTGGCAGCGGTGGGATATTATCCAATTAGACAGATTACTGAGTCTCCCTGGATTCCTTTTCTCTCAGGATTAAGGCAGATGCCAACAGAGCTGTTACATTGTTTGGACAGGAATTCGTCTCCCGTCAATTCCATTACTCAGTCCAGACACAGGAGTTTGACTGCAGCGAGCTTTGCTTTCTTATTTGTTTGCATGTCAAGTCTGCTTGTGAAAGGGATCAATCTTGCCGTATGAACAGTCTATAACCATGGTCTGCGTCCCAGTCAAGCTCCAGTTCTGAATCTAATTGAGAACTGCTGGATTGCGTTCAACAGTTTGGTGAACAAAAGGTAGCCTTCAGCTGGAGTATTTGAAGAAGATCTGTTGAGAAAGTGATACCCTCGATGCAGAAAGCTTGATAATGCTCTGCCAAGTCACCTCAAAGCTATGATAAAGATCAAGACATTTTTTTTACAAAACATATGATTGTGGACTGTCCTGCCATGCTTGTGTTAACACACGCATTGCAAATATTTCTTAAGAATACAACAATTGAAGTCACCTCGTCAGTTTCAGTGTTTAATCAACGTGATTTAAAAAGAGACATTGCATTAGTTACAACGATTAGATCAAATACGCAGACAGATTGCCAATTAGAACACAGGATAATTGACAAGCACGCCGAATTAAGCAGAAACATTAAACAGAAATAGCAGATTTGGCACAAGCACTGCAGCAAAGAAATGAAGTAGCTCGGGCAGTGCTGCACATGCTTTGGCGCACGTTGTTTCAACGCTGGCGTGCTCACTGCAATGCAATTAAGGAAACTGAAGATTTAGGCAATAATTGAAAATAATCCCAAAGCCCCCAGAGCCTCATACTGTAGAAAAATATTGTTTGATTCAGCGCCGGGCCCTGCTTCCCAGCATCGCTGTACTGTGTTCCTGGAAACCTCTCGCTGTGTGCTGGGGAGCTGCAGATAATCACATTGCAGGACTGTCACACTCCTCTCATACACAGTCCAGATCCCAGCCATTAGCTCACAGCAAGAACGCCATTCATTTTATCTGCAAGCATTTCGAAATCCTTTACAGTGCTCTTTAGTTGGGTCCACCTTCTTTTTTTAATTTATATTTATTAGGTCCTGGTCTTTTATTTGTTTGTTTTTTTATTTGGGAAAACTGCAAAGCGGTCTGTAATTCAACATGTCAATGTAACATTATTCAGCAGGTTTCATTTGACTTTATGAAGCAAAATGAGTTCATTCTATTGGGCGATGCACATTTAGAGAATCATGATAAAATCTCCATCACAGAATAACTGCAAATCCCATTCAAATAGTCAAGTTAAAACAACCTCTGAAGCTACACACCCTCTTTAAGAAAGAGAATACAAAACTAGGTTCACATATCTAGCATGCCTTACTCTGCACACCCCAGGCAGACTCTAGCTTCTCAATTGCTCCTTCATCTGGTCGATGATGTTGTTTATACTGTATGTCTGATGGTAGAACCTCTTTGGTTCAATTGGGAGCTCTTTGTGAGGGATAATGCCCATTTGTTTCAGGTTTGTAGTATGCATGCCTGGAAACAATCCAGCGGGATTCGGTTCTGTGTGACTGGTCTTCACTTTCAGTCTTCCCTCCATCCCCACTGCATTGTGTTTCTAACAAAGCGAGATCCTGAACAGTAACGCAGTCTCAATCCTTTAGAGTACCAGTGATCTCATGATACTGCTAATCTTAAATGGCTCTGATGTTGACATCACAGAGACCACAATAGGGGTTTGTTGCCTGCTGAAATGAAAACCATTCATAACTTCAATCACATGTCCTGAGGTAGTCGTCAAGGAGACCAATCTTTTGCTTTCTCTTTTTTTGTGTGTGTGTGTGTTCATATCCACACAAGCTAGAAAACAGCAAAGGATTTTAAAACACAACAGCTGAATATCTAGGTTTGAGACGTAACTACAGAACACAAAAAGTGATGAGGTACCATCTATTTAATAAACCTGCATATTCAACTCAAGTAAAAAAAAACCAAAAAAACATGCGGTACGTTTTAATATATTACGGAGAATCAGTTTTAGTCGTTCAGGTTACATCTCCGTTGCGCTTTACCCGAGTATAACAGTACTCTGCAGCCATGGATCGATTTCCCCTTGTGAAAACACAGTGTGGTCTAATTGAATGATCTAACAGTAATGGACCTAAACAGGACGCTCTTTATATCTATATGAACCCATCCATGACTATTAAACACGCGATAATGCCACATTTAGGAATACTAAAAGAAACCTACCTTTTTGAAAATAATAATAATAATAATAATAAATTCAATGACGAATAGAAGTGGTTTCCCCCCCACTTCTTAGCATACACTCGAAAATACAATGGAATGAAGTTCAAGAAAAATGTGGTGCGTGTATTTTATAGGATGCTGTTTAGCTCCTGAACGCGGTGAGCATAGCCCGTACGAAACATTGCGCTCTCTGTCTCGATCTGTCTCTCCATGTGTACAGGGACGGTGAAAACGACCTACCTGCTGCAGAATGACCCGCTGCCTTCAGAATGCAGCGTGCGCAACATTCCCTGACAGGCGGCATCACTCATCGGTGTTAGAAATCGCTTTTCATTAGCAGAAGCACAAAGAGGCGAAGCTGCTCTTCAGCCCCCTGTTATTGCAACACACTATAGAGCAGTAGAGTGCTGGTGACCTGACCGCTCTTCACTATGGTTTATCAAAAAGCCAGCCAATGCACCCAGCAGCTCCACCCAGCCCCAGTCAGCTGCCCTGCAGCTTTCCTTACAGTCTGCACTGGCCTGCTCCCCCAGGGGCTTTGCAGGCAGGTCCCAGTCATCCCACAGGGGCTCGGAGAAGCTTTCCAGAAATACTGCGCCTGGCTCGGGTGTCAATAAGCAATCGGCTTTGGGGGTAACTGTCCATAGACAGGCCGGTTCAAGCTTGAAATAATGGGGTGCTTTTATATCATCTGCATTTTCAGGGTATTTCATACTATCCTCTGCTGTAATGGCGAGTTAAGCCAGGCACAGTCGGTGCTACATTCACCTGAGTTCATATTGTTGCGTGATGTGCTGGGCTCTGCTTTCATTTAATCAAATAAATGAGATGTTCTGAAATTTAGTGGGAGAAAATATGTAGGCGTCATAGTAGAAAAAAAAAAAACTGTGTAACTGAGTGCAGCAGGGCAATTTCTATTAATAGAACAGCAGAATTATGCTGGTAAATTCAAACACATCTTCTGTTTGCTGCACATAATTACAAAGTTTTTCTGCATAGTTACAATGTACTTGGTGTGCACATTTTATGCATGACATAAACCTAGCCCTAACCCTTTTTTGATACAATTGTGTACTTAAAAGTAACATGCAAAAAGATGTACACGTTTAGTACATTGTAACGCTGCATAATAACATCACAATTGTGCAAGTACACTGTATTTACCATGTAACTACTATGTAAATGCACAGTAATTGAGACACTTTATGTAAAGTGTTACCCAAGAAGGATTCTAATAATAATAATGATAAACAGACTAAAGCTTCTAAGTGCTTAGTTTATCTCTTTATTGTATAACAATAAGGATTTTATAATAAACACACGACTATTTACATATTTATTTATACAAGAACACTTCTATTAAAACGGCATTTTAAACACCCACTTGGAAAGTAACTCTAGAATGTTGTTGAACGTTCTTCTCGCAATTCTGTGTGTTTTCATAGGTGCATCTCTCAGGCGCTGCTCGTTCAATGATCTGCCTTCAGATTGCTTGTGCTGGCAGAACGTCTGAGCGCACAGCGGGAGGCTAATTGTTTCTTGCCCAGGGGGGTGGGTTGCTGTGGTGGGAGACACAGTGCGATATAGAACAGAGATCTAGCTCAAATCCTACCTCACAAGCTTTGCAGGCTAAGACACGTGCCAGCATTCTGCCCTTACATTATTAACACCAGCCATCAGGAGAAAGAGCGCAGCAAACGGTCATTCTTGTGTGCAGGGCTGTAAAAGCCGCGCAAAGATAGGTGCATTTATACAGTTATACATGTCGGAGACAATTGCCAAGAGCTTGCCCTGCGACACAATGCAAAACTAAAACCCGTCTTATATTTGCATCTCCTGTTTCTATAGCAACAAGCACAATCACAGAAGAAAATACATTAAAACAATTTGGACTTGGAATGAGATGAATCATAGAACACTACTCTGGTGCAGAGCAAAGCACGCATTCATGAAAGGTCCGTGTTTTTGGAAAGGTAGTCTCTAACTCTGACACTGGAATGGTGTATTATGCATTGCTTTGTGTGAATTCAGCTGAAAGTGCCTGCTTTCGTTTGAGGACTGTTTTATATGAAGAACAGTACGTGCTTGTTTTATGGCTAATTCAGTAACATTACCCTAATGAACTATTTTCACATTCTTTTTTTTTCTGTGTTTCATCCTGCATGGGTCCACTTGTGCAATTGTGCTCTTTTTGAAAGTAATTTGCATGAACTTGTAATCTGGTGCCCCAGCTTTTCAATGCGAGCAACGTGCACAAATAACATCAGCATGCAGTGTGGGGTTTAGGCATTGAAGATGTGATCCACATTACAGGACGATGCAAAGTAGGAAAAATGACATCACCACGAGCCCTTCATTAAATCAAGTGCTGTGGGAGCACCGTTTGTAAACGGTCAAAACCAAACTCAATGTTAGCTATACCGGCTAGCAATGTCAAGCTATTTAAATGCTCTATGACATCATGCTTTTAGTTTGTAGTTTGGGACTAGGGTTTTGTAAGCGCGTACGCATGATATTTCAGTACTGCCTAGTCTGAGTTGTCATGTATAAATCGCCCAAAGCACAATCAATTCTGGATCCCTGAGCCTGTAAATACATGTGATAATGAGCAGATCGGCTGGGGAAGCAGATAAAGGAGGCCGCTGAGGAAGTGAGATGCAGCTTTTAAGCGAGGGAAGTCCTTCTCATCTCCCCTCATTACTTCCTTCCTAGGGTTTTGGATAACATGAAGACTGTGTAAAGAGAATCTCCAGCCAGCTCAAGCTAAATATACAGGTGGCTCCAGAGAGAGGATGACATTTTATCACTGAAAATGATCAAAATGAGTAAATTTAAATAGGGAATTTCACAGCCTTGACTATGCATCAGTCGTAATGTCTAAAAATGTGACGATTCATAGCTGACAGTACTTGTTGTCTTTATTATAGAACAGCCTGCCTATGGGTTGATTGGATCATCCTAAACCCTGATAAGACACAATCTACAGCACCGAGGTTTCACCCTGATTATGAGAAATCTTTCTGGTACTCTTGTGACCTTTTCTCCCTATCCCTGAAAATCAAAACTCCGTACAGATTAGCCGACTGCTGCTCGCTGACCCTTAGTAACCTTCACAAGATTACCTTCGAAATAATGCGAAAACAAAGTTAAACAAGGCAGTGTTCTTTGTCTTCATTGATTTACAATGTGTCAATAGAGACAGGGATTGCGAAGGGGCTGTCTGCAGCCAGATTACAGCAGGTTTGCCCTGGATGCCTCTTGGAGGGGTGGTCTCTTAGGGAGGTGGGGCCGTGTGACGGGCTGTGTTGTGTGATGCGTTTCGGACCCTGTTGGTGAGGTGAGCCACACCTGCAGTCCAGACTGTTTTGCAAGTAACTGTAGCATACACAATAGCTCCATGAATCTGACCTATCAGCTGCACAGGTCTGAAAGGTGCAGTTTTTAAAGAGGAAGTCATGTTGAAGCAAACGTAGTATCATCTTTTACAAACACAAAGTTCTTATTTTCTGTGACTGATTTATATATATATAGGAATGGGAATAAGACTCCCATTGCTGTTTCACCCATTCCAGATTTTATTACGAGCTTGATTAGCCACAGTGTGTGCAATGGGAGTCTTATTTCCATCCCTGATACACCCACTGTATATATACTGTAATAAAGTGTTTTAATTGATATAAGACTCAGATTAGCTCAACAGTATCAAACAAACAAATGCCATGTGGAAGTCTTACAATTAGGCAGTGTGCAGTGTTATGCACCAACATGCCCAGCTGGATAAGCACTTGCTCAGATCTCTTTAAGTTCTGATCCAGCATGTGGTCGCCGGTGCTGAAGCCTGTGCTCCTGCAAAGGGTTACTGCACTACAGGACTCTGCTGGGCTCCACCAACATTAAAAGAAGATCACCAAATTGAATTTAGTGGGAGGTGCTGCAGGAGGGACCACTCCTTGGCAGTAAACAGATATCTGGTCTCAGAGGCAATCAGGCAACGAGAGGAGAGGAGAGGAGAGGAGAGGCAGTCGCGTGGCTCTGTCACTGGGAGAGCTAGATGCTGCAATCTAGTGCTACAGAGCCAAAGAGATGCAGAGAGAGACTGCATGCCTGAGGACTTCATAGCTGCATAGGGCAGCTTTTTACATAGAGCTAGCCAGAAGGAATAACTGCAGTTTTTGCTCTGTTTTGAATTGAAGCAGTTTTCATGAGGATGCAGTTTGGGAGATGAGTGGTCTCAGGGAGGAGCATGCTGTGCTGTGTCAGAGGGCAGTCCACCTCATCACCGATCTTTGCCACAAGAAAAGCCCCAGCTTGGACCTCGAAACCTGCCGGGACTTCTTGCTGTTGCCGTCGGACCAGAGCCCTAGTATCACCGATCCAGGTAACGCTGTGTGCGGGCTGCGCTGGCATTTAAATAGAGACTGGAAGGTTCAATCAAGGTACACTACAGCACTTGATCTATAAGGACAGCATGCAGTCTGACTTGAAGTGTTTTCAAACGAAGGGCTTTACAGTTTTTGATAGTGTAGTGGTGTGTTTGAGGGCGTGTCCTGCTGTATATGGAGGTTTGATTGAATTGAGCTATAAAACAAGACTTAAGCACATCTGTAGTGTTGGATTGAATCTGAACATGTACTATATACTGTGCAGTGCTGTTGTGTGATTGTTACTTTGAACCCCTTAATCAAACAAATTGACGTCTCAATTAAACGACACAAATAGCATGGGAAGAGCCTTCTCCAGAGCTGAGCAGAAATCCTGATTGTTAGTAATAGCAGTAAAAACCACGCAGAATGATTCTAAGCATCGTGAAATGGGAAGGGGATTTGAAAAAGGTACTCCAGAGGTTCATTGGAAAGTTGTCCTTTTGTCAGGCTGTCCGAAGGTATGGGCTGGCAGGCCAAGTGAGTGAGGCTCACTCATTATGCAAACGTTATGTCAATTCGAGCAGTCTCACTCCTAAAGCAAAAGCCAGTGCATTCTAGTGCAGTATTCACAAACCTCACTCCTGTTTTTTTTTAAATTTCACATCTCACTCAATCGGATGCCCTTGGCATCTCTGCATCTGAGGGGGTTACAGTCAAAGGTCAAAGGTAAGCCAGAGCCGTTTACAGAACCTCTGCTGAGGTTGAAAAATAGATGCTCTAAAAAGTCTCACGGACTCCACTACAGCCAGCGAGCTGCATGATTTGGGGCCTGAAGTGAAGTTGCTCCTGATAATTAGTGTCGTGAGTTCAGAGAGAAACTGAGCTGTTTTTATGTTTGAAGCCTAGAACTTTATTCACATCACCAGGCATCTTAAACTAGGGCTTTGAATGTCAAACCGTGCCTGAGGGAATGACTGTCATAGCTGTCACAATGGAGTCGGGGGGGTCTTTTTGAAAAGCACAATGGATTTTGACACATGAGGATCTCAACGTGCACAGTTTCGTAGAGCAGTCTTCAGGCAGCGAGGAGGATAGTGCTGTCGTTGTTTCCTTTTCCTTCTTTCTCCTTGTTTAGAGCTTGAAGGAAAGAAACCGCGGGATCCCATTGAAAGCAGTGGCGCACTGCACTCATGTGCTCAGTGCTACACTGCAATCGAATGCTTTGCTGTTTGTTCACTTCACTTGACCAGAAAGACAGCAGCAGTTTATTTTAGCTGTAGGGGCGCAATAATTCTAGTAACTGCCGGTGAGATAGCGACCAACTAAGAGCTGGGAATTGGAAGACATATTTACTGGTCTCTTACTGGTCTCCCAGCAGGTATATGCAACACCAGGCAAGTTTTGCAGCAAATAGATTCATTTAGGATAGCAGACAACAATTTACTTCAGAACTTTACAGTAAAGGGATTTTTAACGGACCGAAAGTGTAGAGCATTTAGGCAGAGTGCGTAATATATTGGCTAAATGGCAAAATTACAACGGAAGGCAATATATTTTTTGATTTAAAATATACAGATTATTCTACAAACCATTCTATTTCAACTTACTCAAAAACAGCTTCCACTATCTTAATAAAAAATAAACCACTTGGTTACCGCTGTGCTGTAGTGAAGTACTTCTCTTAGCCAGTTTACTGTTGCGCTTTCATCCAGTCGGACGAAGGCTGTGTGATCCTGTCTAGAGAGACAGAGACCTGGAGAGAGAGTGTGAAAACGCTCGCCTCTCCCTGCCTCATTGTCTCAATCAGGGCGGCTAACAGTAATCCCTGCATCTGTAGGTAATCTTTTCTTTTTCATTTACCGGGTCTCTGCACACGACAGCAGATTAGGAATTATTCTTCCAGGAGAAGCAGCGAGACTGCAGCATCCTGAAGGAGCTCCGAGGCGTGTTCACTGCAGCTTTAATGCTACAGCTGTACCTGCACAGAATTGCTTGTTTTATTTTGGTTTGAAATGGGTTTTTTTTTGATCAGCAGGTAGCTCATTCAGAAGCCAGAATGACCTAATAAAAATTGTGCGATATTTTCAAAGCATATCCTTCAGTCTTTCATTTTCTATTTGTTTGTTTGCAGGTCATGGTAACATACTGTTTCCTGTTACTGACACCTTTTTAAAGTGTTATTCCTACCCTTTGGAGGGAAATAAATGCATTGCCTATAGTCCTGGCATTTTGGACATTTGTGTCAGTACTTAAACAAAAAAAAACAAAAAAAAAAGATTTTAAAATATATTTCATGACAAGGATCGCTGGTATTTTATTCAATTAAATGGTCATGGTGTGTTAAGATAATTAAAACAAAAAATGTGTTGGCATTTTCCATGGAACCCACTGTACTGTTGCAGTGTCGCAGGGGGACAGGTTAATGGTTACACTCTGGTGTATCGGCAGTACTTCGAGAGAAGTCATGTTAGAGTTCTACTGTCCACAAGGGGGGGAGGGGGGGTGAAAAGTCTGAAACGCAGCTGGTACAACTGCCTTGTTGCCAGGGAGTGGTAACAGTGCCTGGCACACTTCAGGTGTTGGCATCCTGCCAAAGGAAGGTTTTCTGGAAGCAGCCAGGGATCTTTGTGGATTAATCGCATTTCCTAGTTTTATAGCAGACTGCTTCTACTTAAAAAACACCCCCCTCTTTGCAAAGCTACATGCTCAGCGTGCAATGAGACTCTCTGGGTCAAAGACAACTCTAGTATTCTACATTAAAAATCCATTTAGAGCAGGCGTTCTACAAGTGTGCATTCCCTTCTTGTTTTAGACTGTGCTGGAGTCAGTCATGCAGCTAACCTTCCTAAAAGACCAATACATGATATAATACAAGCTTATCACATCCTTGTCTCGTAGGGGAAAGGATTGGAATTGTGTGGGACAGAGCTGCAAAGCATCTGAGAGCTTAAAGCTTATTGAGGCTTGGGAGTCCAGTGGTTAAAGAAAGGCACTTCACCTCCTTGTGCTTTGTTCTTTGGATGAGACGTGAAACCGAGGTCCTATTGGAAGTGACTCTGCAGTCTGCTAAATGGCTAGTTTTAATAACTACATTTTCAGGTTTTAGTGCACGTTTGCTTTTAGGTAACAAGCACAAATGCGTGCTATTAAACTTGTAGGAAAACCAGGAATGCATCAAACTGCTGTGCAATGGGAGTCTTGTTTCCATCCCTGCAACACATTTGAATGCAAGATTTTTGAGCCCCCAAACCCCACACTAGCCCCGCCCCCTTGTTTTGCATTAACCTCACTACAGAAAATGTCCCGCTGCATCAGCACTGCAGTGCTGGTTTTGTGAGGGTGTGGTGGTGATTTGTTCTCATCAGAATCCCACTGTCTGATGTCTTGCTAAATGCACCCAGACAGATTTATTAACTGCTGCACAGCTTCAGACAGGAAAATATCATCTGAATGCCAGACGGTAATAACACAATCTTTGCTGCGAGTTATATGAAATTTGCTTGCGGTAGGCAAGAGTCTCTTTATGTTATCCTCCAAAACATATTCCTGATTGAGCAGCACAAGAAAAAGCAGCAGCATGAAAAGTGCCTTAGCGAATAATAATAATAATGGTTGTTTGCTTGCTTTTGACATGCTCTCCATCTTGCCTGCGTCCCTTGACTACTTTAAGAAACTCATTTGTATTTTAGCTTAAAGGGGTTACAGCTAATGCAATAATACCATAGCGCTAAACCGATGTGACATGCAGGTCTGATGTGTGCAGGTCTGTGGGACCGGATCAAGAAATCTCTGTTTGCCTGCCCCTAGTTCATGCATAGCTCATTTTGCTTGCAAAGTGAAATTGCCCCCCACTCCCCCTTCAGCTCATTATTTCAAACATCCAGCTTCTTTCCCTAACTTACTGTCATGCTTTGCAGTCAGTGACGCAGAACACACTGCAAAATGACCAAGGAAGTCCAGGACCGAGTGAGGCATTGTGATCTGAGAGCTTTCTTTACCCTAGTGTAGTACCGTTTCACCACACCAGCTCTGCATCCTGAATGGAAGTGCATGGCAAGTAAGATTCGCTGAATTCAATTTAAAGGCGTAGAAAGCGAATAAAAAGCAAACTCTTGGAAACTGCACCTTGTAATTGATGCCGGTGTCGAGGGTAATGCCGCATCCTTGCTTTGCTGTTGCAGTTTGTATTGGTGGCGCCTCTTCGGACCCTCTTGTAAACAAGGCTGTTCATCTCGATGAGCTTCTCTGGGTGTAATATGTTTGCACAGATAAATAAGTAAACTGTTTCACTACCGCAGGAGTGGGAAGCATGGTATTTATATCCATGCCCACGGTGTTAGAAAGCTGTCTGACTGTCCCCGTGTGGAAAAGAGACAGACTGCAGTGGATTGAGCTTTTGTAAATAATGTAGTTGCCTTACTGTATTTGGACTGCATATAAGTGGTGCAATTTAAATACACTATCCTCCAGACAAATGAATGCTTTACTCCACTCAGACCTCTTGCTTAAGCATGCCTGGTCTGTATAGATAATCTCCTGTTCAAATATATAGAAAATGTAGTGGTACCCTTAATATTATATGTATGTACAGAAACCTTCACTATTACCCTGTCTCTGTGGAGCTATCCTATATAAATAAATGATAAAAAATATTCTTCTAAAAATCCCTTCATCTGGGGTCCATCTGCTCAATAATCAAAGCCAGGCAAAGGTCTCCTCAGGCTTTTTTTTTGCAATTTTACCTTTTTAATTTTTTTTCCCCAGAATAAGATTGCAAAATGGAATAAACCCCAACAGAGCTTTCTAAATGTCAGACTCCCTATCACTGTTCATTACCTTGTAAAATCAATTTTCTTAAAATACAACTGTTTTGTTTTTAATCCACATAACCTGTTTTAAAATGATTTTGTTGGCAGTAATCCCTTCTTTGGTGTGTGTGTCTTGGAAGCTTCCTTGTACAGCTTCATGAATAAATATCCCAGGTTACAGCTTCTGGAGGGCAAAGGTCAGCCCTGAAGGTGTCCGCCTGAGCTCACCTGGCCAGTAGGGTGCGCTGCAGCACGATGACGAGAAACAGTCCCTGCCGGTTTTGCCTCCCTAATTATAAGCAAAGTTTTTATTTACTGGGCTTACTTCAGATAAAAAAAAAAACTGTCCCATCCAGACCTTACCCCACCCCGTTCATACACCTGTAGCTAAAAGCACCCAAGAGAACATTAACAAACTGGTAAGCCAATAAGGTCTTCTTTTGTTTCACATGACGTGCAGTGCACAGAAGTATAGCTCTAGTGTGAGATCCTAGTGTACTGCACAAATACACATTTCATGCCTAGTCCTTTGTATACCGCACCTTCAGTTTTGGATGGTTCCTATGTGGCAACACCCTGTATTTGGAGAATTTGACCTAACCCACAATCCCAGAGGAGCAGTTTAATTGGTGGACCATCGGAGCGCAAAATACAAACCAATTGACACAAGTACCTTTTGCACTTTAGTTTTGTTCACCCAAGTCATGGTTTTTAATGCGACAGGATGCTGTCCAGAGCTGAATGTTAACCGAAGAGAGGTTCAGACCAGCCGTGCATCATCCTAAAGTCTTTTCACCGGTATTGTATGAATACCCAGTCACATGATCTGTGTTCAGATAACATAGACCGCTGGCAAAATGAACTATGGAGTCCACCTCCAGCATCTTCTCTGCAAAGCTGCCTATCCTTAATCATGCATTGCTTAAACCCTTTGCTTGATTTCTCTTTCATTAACACTGCTCGGCTCAATTGAATAAGCACAGTCCCCCTTTCAGCACAGTCTTTGTGTGATTTATAACTTTTAATAAGCCGGTTCGACAAAGCTCATTAATCAACAGTACATTTATATTTTTTTCCAGTATGAATTGCTTTTATTGCCCTTCTAGATAAATAAAAAAAAAAAATACCATTATAATCTCTTACCCAAATACCCTATTTAAAGGGATTTGAAGCTAATTAAATAATTCCATCAACCTCAACTCCTTCCTGTATTTATTTAAAAATATCTGGCCTCGCAGTAGGATCTGCATGCCTTACTTTCAGGTGGTCTTTACACCCAGAGTGAAACTGTCCGCTCATTGTGAAACCATGAAGTGCTGTGGTGCGTCTGTCTCAGTGGCAGGCATTGTAGTGCCAGTGCTGCAAAGCCAGTGATAAGGGAAGCGCAGTGCTAGCACAAGGTATTGAGTGCCGTTGGTTTTGTAGCGTGTGTATGGTGCACATTATCTTCATGGTTTCTCATTGGAAAGTGATAACCCCCTGCTAGCTCTCGCTCTGAACCGCGTACTTGCTAAATGGAGAGAAATCCACGAGCGGATTTATAGAAAGCTGAATCCCTGCTTATCGTATTAATCAAGCAATATTTTTTCTCTCTGAGCAGATTTGTTTTCCTCGGTGCTGGGTATGCAGTAGATGCTTCGTGTTTCCACATCAAGCCATGAACACCTGATTAAATGCAATGGTCTTACTGGGTGCTCTTAATACGCAGGCAGGTCCCTGTTGCTAGATGAAGGCTTGGTAGCTTGTTTCGTACTGGTGGATAGTCAGGAAGGAAGCAAAGCCAAGCAGAGTGAGGGGAGAAGATAACCCAGCAGTCAAACACATTGGACTGAGTAAATGTTATTCAGAATATGAAGGAATCCATTCCAAAGGGAGACCAATGGAGCCTCTTTAAATATTCAAGGAGAAATCTGTAAGTTATTGATTTGAGAATAATGTAAGCTAGCAGGGCATAATCAACAAGAGAGTACATCATGTTTAGTTAATTTTCCTGAAATAAAATGCAGTTTAAATTGAATGGAGCTCCCTGGTAGTCTTACCTTGTATGGGCGCCACCCCTCTAAACGCATGCCTATATTTTAATTGGTAATCCCATGCAGGCTTGCCTCGCTAAATTAGTAAAGCATTGAGGGAATATAATCCACCAGAGAGAGGAGGAGGGGGGGGGGAGGCACTGTGACTCACTCCTGTCTGAAAGTTCAGACCAGTTTTACACTCATCTGAATGTGTTATACACGGAGAACGAAATACCACAACAGCACCAGTGAAGCTAGGAGATGAGATTTTTCACAGTCAAGCCGTTTTGAAAGCACTCCCTTCTCCTGATTGCTGTTCCTCGTCTCACAGGCTGTCTTATTCTTTAGGGTTACAGTCCACATCTCTGCTCCTCTAATTCTTTCTTTTCTGTGGGTTTGCAGTGTGCTAATGTATTAGAACACCCCACTACTTCTGTTTTGAATATCAAACCACTGTAACTGAAAATCTTGGAAACATTGTAAAATAAAAAAAAATTTAAAAAAAGGCAAATTAGTGATTCTCTAATGTAATTAATGACTTTAATAGGCCACGCATGCAATGAAATTCAAATAGTATCATGAAACTGCAGGGAGATTTTCAAGACCACCTTAATATTATCCAAACATCTATTACAATGCATACCGTTACATAAGCTCAGGTTAACAAATTAAAAAAGCAAACCTAACGAAATCATTGACCGTAATAATAAGATCGCATTGACGTGAGTGCACTGCCTCCATCGCAACTGAACTCCAAACAGAAGGGGTTTCATTGCAGGACTCCCTCGACTGGAGGGCAATGTAACAGCAGCTGGAGAGGTATTGCCAGCACACAGAACGCATGACGGTCTGTGTCACAGCCTTGAGCCCGAATTCCCTACAGACCGCGTAGAATAACTGCTTGAAATACTGCAGCCGGGAGCTCTGGAATTCAGCTGCTTGTAAAACATAATTGAAGCGCTAATCTTGTCTTTCTGTTGAGTAATAGGACATTGAAGTGCACTGTGCCTACATGACAAGGCACAGCCTGCAGTAATAGGACATTCAAGTCCACTGTGCCTACATGACAAGGCACAGCATACAGTAACAGGACATTCAAGACCACTGTGCCTACATGACAAGGCACAGCATACAGTAACAGGACATTCAAGACCACTGTGCCTACATGACAAGGCACAGCCTACAGTAACAGGACATTCAAGACCACTGTGCCTACATGACAAGGCACAGCCTACAGTAACAGGACATTCAAGACCACTGTGCCTACATGACAAGGCACAGCCTACAGTAACAGGACATTCAAGACCACTGTGCCTACATGACAAGGCACAGCCTACAGTAATAGGACATTGAAGTACACTGTGCCTACATGACAAGGCACAGCATACAGTAATAGGTAGCTCAATGCTTGCGTGGCAGTCGTTAGTACAGCATCCCATGTGCAATTAAAACAGTGGCTGATCTTATTTCCTTCGTCCTGAAAGGACAACAGTTGAAAACGTTTTGAGACGGCCAGTTCATAGTCAAGTCACGGCCAGAAACGAAATATTTACAATGGAAGTTGTTTTATCTTTAATGGAACTGCCGCAGGGTATATGTGCAGAAATTATTGATTTTGTCGCCGCCTTATTTTTTTTTTCTCTCCGTATAGAATCCTGTGTTGGGCAGGTCCACATTTTTGCAAATTTTAAGGTCATTTTTCATTCCTTGACACTTCCATTTTTCCCCCCATCTTTTAAACCCTTTACACAGCTTCAGTCTACAGTGCGGTGTTTAGCATTATGAGATGTGATGAATATTTAAAGACGACACAGAGATATCATTTCACTGCATTTTTGATGCAGTAATGTAGGATTCAACATTAAATGTGTTCCTTGTGATTCATAGGTTGCAGGTTTTAAGGTAGCAATTGTAGCTCTGGAGGGGTTGCTAAGCCCCAGTTGGGACAGTCTGGTCACATGATCGCTTGTGTACTGCGCTGAAGTCATTAAAGGGCTTGTGTACTTGATCGTTTGGGTTTTTTAAAACTAGGAGTAAGTTACATAGTGCAGTAAATGTGTTGCATGCTTGTCCTGCACAAAAAAAAGCAATGCTAATCAACATGGAGGATCTCCTCTAGTTTTCAATTGTTATTCAACTACACAATTATGAGGAGAGAAGTACAAATGGCACACAAGAGAATTCAGGGTAGGCACATTGATTTTAAAACCTTATGGGACTACACGTCAATTGTTTCGATATTTTATTCATAATGTTAAAGCGCTGACACTAATATTGTAAGCGTCGGTAATTAAAATGTCAGCATGTACTGTGTGACCTGGAACGCGGGGTCCAATCTAATCTGTACGCGCATTGCATTCATGTGAAATGCATTTCATATTCTTATTAATCATTTAAAACGGGCAATGGGTTTAAATCCTGCTGTCTTTTCCTATGGGGCAAGTTTATTGTTTAGCACGAATCAGAAAGGCTGCCCATGTTGCATGAGCAGCCACTTTGATAACACACACAGTAGGGAAGTGACTGATCAGTCCATATATATGCGACCCGCACAGCTGGCAATCAGAAATGCATGGCGTGAGAACGCATGCAGCCCATCCACGTGGGGATGAGGAGACGTGGTTTGTTGAGCTGGGAGACGGGTCTCGCTAAACTCATCCCACGCATCGAAAGACCAGCCCCATTCCCATAATGTCAAGGTGCTTTACAACGCCCGAGAACCAGACTAAATGCTAAACACAAGCTCTGCTACAATCGCACCTGTGTGTGTTTCATTCTCAGCGATTCTCTTTATTTCTGTCTGAACAAACGACATGAAAATATTCATTATGCTTTGCCCCATTTAAATCATGCACCGTCGGGTGTCTGATTTTCAAAAGCTCTTTATTAATTGACTGTGTTTAGATCTATTTTGATCCAGCGTGTATACCATCATGATGTCAGTTTTAGTATGTTCCTTCATGTTGTACCATTCAACAGCAGCCTCCTCCCATTGCATCAGCCCTTGCTCTACCATTGCCCCTGAAGATCAGAGATGTGTTGATGCTCCTCTGTTCTATTCCAGTTCTGCTAATTCGCTTTTAATAAAAGCAAAGCCTGGCTCTAAAATGAGGAGTCTATTCATCTTGCCGCTGTTTGATATTCATAGGTTGGGTTTTTGTTTCCTTGTGTTTTTTTTTTTTTTTTGCAAAGATTTAAACAAAATGCACACACACAAAGAAGGGGGGGGGAGAGAGATAGTGAAAAGAAGGAATATATTTTAGCTGCAGTTAACAGCGCCTGGGATTAATGGAGAGGGTAGCATTCAGAGACTCTCTCTCCAGGGTAAGACAGGTACAGTATCTGCTTCAAGCCACTTGCACACACACACACACTGTCTCACTTGCTTGCATACAAGCCCAGAACGCGCAGTGTCATAGAAACCAAGTGGTAGGAACCGTGCATGCTCACGCAGTCTGAGAGCAAGCAAGGACTAAGAGCAGACTAGCAGACAGGCAGGGAGACCTGCAGCTCAGAAACAACGACTCCAGCCTTAAACTGGTAAGCTGTAATATATATACGTGTGTGTGGGTGTGTGTGTGTGTGTGGTGTTAAACGTTACCTGTATTTTATTAAGTCTTTCTTTTTGCTTGTCAGTTTTCAAGAAAGCTGTTGTGTGTGTGTTTTTTTTTTTTAAATGATAGAAACAAATCTGGTTTGAGGTCTGTTCTGAGTTTAGGGACGAGCAGTTAGTTAGTTAGTTAGTTAGTTAGTTGGTCTCCTGTCTTTATTTATTTATTTATTTATTTATTTATTAATTAATTGATGTTCTGACAATCTTTTTTTGAGCTGTCTTCCGACTCTCTCTCTCTCTCTCTCTCTCACATCAAAAGCCGGTTGTCGACTCTGATCTCCCTCGCGGGTGGAAAAAACATCTATTTTGTTTTGTGTTGTTTAATTTGATGCTTTACATCAAGGGAAAATGATCGCTTCTGATATCTTTTAATATCACCGAATGCACTGCCTTTCTTCTAAATGTGTGTGTGTGTGTGTTTTACTCTCAGTATGAGGTGCTGCGTTTCTTTTCATCTGCTGTATGCTTTAATAATTGACCCTTTTTTCCCCCCATGCATTTTTATTAAGAACACATTTTTCATGTCATTACATATGTATTTGCTTGCCTCTTTTCTGCCAGCCTTGCTTTACTTCTGAAGGTTAATTATTTATAAAACATATTTCAAATACATCATAAGGTTTTAACAAGTCCTTGCTCATAACTATGAAACACTCAATGGTGCTAAATTCAGGTAAACTAAAAGAATCCTAATAAATTCAAGTTTGTTTTTGCATTCCTCGGTTTAAATCCCTACACTGTCACCTTTATAGCTGGAATGTGCAAAACAATGTGAAGTTCACCATATTTATTTTCAAACTACACAATCATGCTGTTTTGTTCTCGTTGAAGTGAATTATCTGAAGACTGGAGTGATACTAGAAATACCTTTTCAAGCAGTCTTTCCTTCCTTTCCTTTCTGCTCTCTTCTTTCTTTCTTTCTTTCTTTCTTTCTTTCTTTCTTTCTTGTTTGTTGTCAGTGATAATGAATTATGCTCGGGTGGTTCTGCTGTAACAGAGTTACAATGACGCCAATATTAGCTGAGCTTCGCTTTTAGCTTTCTCTGTGAGTAACTTCAACCTTCCCCTGGAGGGAGCACCCTTTCTCTTAGGGGGTGAGGGAGCAGTTCAGTCTCCGTGCCTCAAGTCTGCCCTGGACTGAAGGGAGCACCCTTTCTCTTAGGGGGTGAGGGAGCAGTTCAGTCTCCATGCCTCAATTCTGCCCTGGACTGGAGGGAGCACCCTTTCTCTTAGGGGGTGAGGGAGCAGTTCAGTCTCCGTGCCTCATGCCTGCCCTGGATTTGAGGGAGCACCCTTTCTCTTAGGGGGTGAGGGAGCAGTTCAGTCTCTGTGCCTCATGCCTGCCCTGGACTGGAGGGAGCACCCTTTCTCTTAGGGGGTGAGGGAGCAGTTCAGTCTCCGTGCCTCAAGCCTGCCCTGGACTGGAGGGAGCACCCTTTCTCTTAGGGGGTGAGGGAGCAGTTCAGTCTCTGTGCCTCAAGCCTGCCCTGGACTGGAGGGAGCACCCTTTCTCTTAGGGGGTGAGGGAGCAGTTCAGTCTCTGTGCCTCATGCCTGCCCTGGACTGGAGGGAGCACCCTTTCTCTTAGGGGGTGAGGGAGCAGTTCAGTCTCTGTGCCTCATGCCTGCCCTGGACTGGAGGGAGCACCCTTTCTCTTAGGGGGTGAGGGAGCAGTTCAGTCTCTGTGCCTCATGCCTGCCCTGGATTTGAGGGTCCATCCTTAAGGAGCAGAATCTATGACTATCCAATCTTAAGTGTCAAATGTGAGCAGCTCTTAGGGATACACCTGTTCAATAGAAACTACGCTAGCTTTGACATCCTTTTACAATTCTCTTTTGATGTCTCTCTCTTCCCGATTCCCTCTTTATCTTTTTCTCCCCCCACCCTTGTGTTTCCAGCTCCCTTGACTTTCAACAGCTCTGTAGTACTTACATTTCAAATCTCTGAGCACACTGAAAACACACACCTCACCTCCCCTAATTAACTCAGACGGCAAACTAATTAAGACGCGTGTATCGGGGGTACAGGTACAGCCCCCCCCAGACAGCAGCAATCCGCCTCCATACACCCCGTCTCCACTGCCCTGTCCGTAGAGCGGGACAGCCCAGCAAAGGGGCTGGACTGGGAGGAACTGTTTGGGGGATTTTTTGGAATGCAGACTAATATACCGGGCTCCAGACTGCCAAATTAATTTCCATTACGACCTCGGCTGGATTCGAACCCAGACCGACAGTGCTACTGGCTAGAGAATTTAATTAATTGGTCAATTCCAATCCAGCTTAGTTCATTAATTATTATAAATAATGACGTCATTCTTAATTATATATTTTTTATGCATCCTCTTTCTAATACCATAAACCCATGTTTGTTGGTGTGGCATTGATGTTAGCATGCTTGTCCCAAATTCAAAAGTTACACTGCGTCCTTCGCGAAAGCAGATGGTGTATCATTTTCTTAAACGCTGTCAGTTATAGAATTTATATTTATTATTGAAATGTAAATCTATATAGCAGTGTAAAAAAAAAACAATCCACAGTTTCCATTCTGACCCGTCTCTCTGTCACAGCATCCAATAATCGGAAGTTTCAGAATGTTCTGTGTCCAATAATGAACCAGGACGGTTACCATGGAGAAAGACTCCAGTTTCAAAAGCCCTTGCAGGACTTGCCTGCTGTGTGGGTTACTTTTTGAGTACCGTTTTTCATTTTGGTGCCAGGACTGGTGTCCAATTAGGGTACAGTACAGCCCTGTAATTCCCCCAGGGCAAGTTATATGAGTTTTAACTGAGTTAATCAGGCTCTTTAATTGCATTGTTTGAAAGGTGGAAATGAGCTAATGGCTTTTCTTAGGCACTGTATCGATCCAAGCAAAAGGGATTGGAATACATGACCACATTTCAGACTTGTGTTCCTTTTGGGTCATTGCATTCCCCAACAACAAAACAATACGATATGATGTATTTGAATCTGCCAGCATAGGTACGTGTGCGCAGAGTGTTGGATAAAGTGAGGTACCCGTCCAGCTTGTGTTTGTGTTGTTAGGGGTGGGACATTTACCAGTTTAGCCTTCTCTGAGAACTTTCTTAATCAAGATCTTGGTTTCCGGTTATCAAAATTTTAAAACCCATATTTTTTTTTTCAAATTCATTCTAAAAGAAGATATATATATATATTGAAGTGCGATGTACACGGTTTAACCTAAGAATAACCTAAAATGGTACGTCTGTACAGTAAAACAACATGTGGAGAATGTACACAAACTGGACCGGTTCAAACCTCCGAAGACTGCAGTACAGAGACGCCCGCGGGATGGCATAGCAGTGCAAAACCGAACATGACTGAGGGGCAAAGCCGCTTTTAATTTACAACACGGTGTTTGACGACTAGCTAACATGCCTGATGAATTCAAGTCAAGGTGAGAAAGGCCATTAGCAACTGCGTTCAGCAGACAGGGAATTCAAATACTGCCTATTAGAGAAAGGCGGAAGAAAATAAGTGAACTTTCCACCTGAGAACACGTTGAAGTGCACAATCAACAGCACTAACCCCCTGTGAGCGGGTAGGGGCGGCAGCTAACGCGTGTGCTGTTGAGCCCGGGTGTGTCTGCAGCTGAAACTCCCTGAACTGGGAATGTAAACAAACTGGGTGGCCTGCAGGCACGGAGTGCAGCACAGGTACAACCGGATTACATACATTAATAAATGATTGCGGGCTACCACGACACGTTATAATCACCAATGATGAACATGCACACACCTTTTTATATAAACGTGGCACACAAACGTAAAGCAGGTCACAGGTGCGATTCGGACAGGTCGGTAGAGACTAAGGAGGCCAGGATGTGTCTGTGCGGAGTTTGCAATTTCCAGGTAGGCTTCCAAAAAAAATGCTGGTAAGGAACGAGACACATAAACTAACAGCCTTGCACGTACTGTGGCACTGAAACGAGGCGTGGAGAATCCACCTCGGCGAAGTGGATGAACTATCTTAAAAAAAAAACAACAAGGTAACACTACGTAAACACCGGCGTATTTAAAACGCGATGGAAACGCGGTGGAGCGTGGGTGACTGTATTAGGAGAGCAAACAAAGTTGTTTTTTTTAATTACGCGATGGGCAACTTGGAAATGAAACAAAACAAACTAACTAAAAAAAAAAAAAAAAAGTACATTCATTTGACAAAAATAGTAACTTAACAATGCGTGACCTTACAGCCGCAACAGAGCTGTCTGAGTCTGGCTTTTTCTATGCATTTGTTGTCGTTGGTTTCAGTGTTCCCTTGTAAAGCGTTTTTTTCTTGCAAAAGTAGATTATTGTGTCGCTTGATACAGGGATGTGGTGTTGGTGTTGTGTTTTTTTTTCTTCTTTCGGGAAGATAAACGCAGAACATAATAATGTTATTTGTATGGAAATTGGCAGGAAACGAAGGGAAACTCTGGTCCTCGCCGCATGAGATTTGCATGTTTAAGAGATTCGACTGAATGAAGGAACATACTGTAGTTTGAACTCTGGACCCATTGCAATATAATATACCTGTCAGTCAATTTCACTGCAATACCTTCCAAATGCATCTTCTGCGGTGAAGATTCGGTGTACCTTTTGCTATTAATATATACAGTATATATATATATATATATATATATATATATATATATATATATATATATATATATATACACTTATCTTTTTTGCACACAAACCCGCCTGGGCAATTGACTGGCGACACTGTCTGGTCCTGCCACCCTGAACCCCTCCTGAATATCAATCGGGAGACCATGACGATCCCTACCCGCTTCCAACCTGCTAACACCTTTTAAACAGGGTTATTCCTGAAGTTTAAACGTTTAGGATATGAAAGCTGGGATTGAACCGTTTCTCCTCATGTTACTTGTTGCATTGCACTCCCAAGTCAATGAGATTCTGTTATCACTCCTCTCTAATATCTAGTGGCTGGTTCTGGGTCCTGTGGGATTCTCAATCTCTACACTCTGCAGTATTTTGTATTCTGTGGATGGAGAGCTGTGTGCTGTTCTTGAATTTTTCATGTAGTTGTTTGCTTGAAAATATATTCCTTTGCTCCTGAGAGCCGGCTCGAGTATCTAACAGTATGTATGCAGTAAATATCTTCAGGCATATGGTATTCTCTGAATATTTTCCATATGTAGAGATGTCTATATATAGACTGCATATGTGCACATGTGTTTGATGAAGAAAGGTCGTTCTTGTGTCCCTTGTGATGTGTTCATGCCTGGCATAGTTTATGCCTGCGAGCTACAGTATTATTTCAGCACTTTTCTTGTCGAACCCTGATGCTGCTGTAATCAGGTCTTATCCGAGTCCTGGTTTATCCGGTCACGCTAGCCAGCCGTGCAGTGTAGAAAGTCTCTGCCAGATAGATTGCAGGATTTACAGAAGCATTCATCACATTTGCTGTGATTTCGCACAAGGCAGAGCCTGGCATCTGGGGAGGAATCGGGGAAGGTATCTGTGAGAGAATCTGACAGTGTCGCCAGAAAAGTGTGAACTCGCAAACCCCTTTTAACATGACTTCCAAGGGACGGGACAGAAATGTTACTGTTGAAACTGGCTGTGAAAGACGGGTGATCATTTGCATTTAATCTGGTGTTAAAGATGTAGGGCAGAACCAGATTATCCAGTTCATTGTGTTGCTGGATAATTCTACTGTTAATGAGCAGTAGCATCGTTTTCGGACGCTTTCACAGACCCTCATTAGCACTGGTCTTGGCGCTCCTAAACCAGTGCTAATGGGGGTTTGTGATACTAAATGGCTTTGAGAATCTAGTTCATTGGGATTTGTTTTGCCTGACTCAATGTATTCAAGCAGCATGTGATTAACCATTCCTATATTTCTCCCAGCACTGAAGGAAAATGGAAATGTCATGACTTAGGTCAAATATGTTCAGCCAAGATTTTGAAAAAGAAATTGGATCAAATTGCAGGTCCAGTAAAGCCATTGCTGTCACAGCAGGGCACACCTTTCGCTTTCTCATGCTGCGCTTCATTAGAGAAACAGAAAGGAGCCATGCCGTCTTCATCAGGCGAATCAAGCCATGCAAGATTCAAATACAAAAGAAAAAGTGAATTCAGCTGAGTTAATACAATTAAACAAAGCTCACCCATACCGCATGCTACACGGCTGATCATCTTCCTGAAGTCCTCGCGTAGGACCAAAACGATCTCTAACGCAGTGTGTGTGAGTCTCTCAAGTGTATTTCAAGTCTTTAAAAGTAAGCTAAACCACAGGGTTGACCCTAATTTTCTACTGGCTCATATTTCTCATTCCCGTTGCCCTCTATTAAAAATCCAGGCTGAATTACCTGATGTGACTCGACTCCTGAATGTATTTGACTCTCGATCACAGATTGGTAATCGATGTGTGTTCTGGCTGGCTGTGTGATTCATTGCAGTAACAGTGCGCTGCTTTCCATTGAAACAATACCTGCCTCAGTGTTGTTCAAAGGAAGTGCGTCAGTAATTAATACTTACCAGTCAACATCCAAATCAAGTGCAAAGTTAATTTGAGGCGTCTGGGGAACGGGCGGCGGTCCTGTTCATTCAAAGGCAGTGTAAGACCAGGGCAGAGACCGCTCCAGCTCTAACAACTCTGGGGGTGTAGTGTGGGGCTGGCATTGCACAGCTGCATTTATAAGCATGTGTGGACACTGTGCTGTTAAATTGGATGTAGCCTGGAAATCAAAGAATGTTTCCCTTTCTCATAATGGTAATTGTGTGACTGCTTGAGGCGTTCAGACCTGGAATTCACAAGGCTGCAGTCTAACCCTACGTGACTATCCTCTGTAGCCCATTACAAATTCAAATGTCATTTACAGCGCTTTACTCATTTGGGTAGCAGTCTGCCCAAGCTTGTCCCTTGTGGTCAGAATTCTCATCAGAATCTACATCGATGGGACTCGGGTAGTTCTTTTGAATATATTTATTGAAAACTTCCGTGGGTTATTTTAAGAGCTCCGACATGCTAGTTCCAGAACAGTAGAACTTTTGGATTTTTAAAATTACAAATAAATAAACGTATAGCTTTTGTACCATCTCAATTAAGATGTATGCTTTGGTCTTGTATTTTTGATTCAGTGTCTGTTCACAATTCCTCATTCATATTCACATATTTTAGTACGCTTAGTAAAATGCAATGTATGATTTGTTTTAATTTTTCTATATCCGTTTTAAGTCTCTTACGAGTTTAAACAAGGATCAGGCACATTTCTTCACACAAGGCGTAGTTTTCGGATACTGTAGCCGTGCGGTCTCTGAGCATGGAGCTGAACTGCTGGGTCTCTCTGGCTGCAACGCACAGAGGAGAAGCAAGGGCCCGAGTGGAACGTCACAGTGAGTGTGGTGCACTGCAGCTTTAAAAGATTCACACTTTCTGCCTGGCTGGTCCTGGGGGAGCTGCTGTCGTTAAAATGAGGAGCAACAACTTGAAGTGACCACTGCGCTAAGAAGGCCATGCATCTGAAATTACACTTTGGTATTTACAGTGCCTGAGGCAGCCAGTTCCACTGTAAAAAAAAAATATATATATATATATATATATATATATATATATATATATATATATATATATATATATATATATATATATATATGAGTATGTGTATACACAGATCCCACTGAAATATTAATTGCCTGTTTCGGGAGAACGAACGTATTTGCATTCCCCAGGTGGTCGCGGCTCGATAAATCAGATTCGCGCACACATATTCGGCTCCTCCGCCAATTACTCCCCCATTAATTCCATCTTGCAGCTTGTATTGAACAACGATCTGCTTAAATCAACGGCCGTGTCATTTCAAGGCTGGCTGGGTTCAGTTTTTTCCGCAGTGATTTTTTAACTCTTCGATCCTCTCAACACTGCCGGCTGGTGCATCTCTTTATTTTAGATGCTGTCTTTTCCTCTTTTTTTTTAAAAAAAATGGTCAGGTTGTCATGGAAACCAGGTTCAATGGTTGGCAACTGGGAGAGCTTAACCCCATGGCTTCAGTTAGCTGTTTTTTCAAGATTGCATTGTAGGATTTATTGGCAATAACTTCTTTAGTCTCCTAGCTTAGTGATTAGGCCTACTGGGAGATACATAACTAGTATTGTGGTGGTATGTCTAGGATAGCTGATTGGAGGGTATTGGGTACCATATTCCTCAAGTCACCTCCGTGCCTGTACCCTGCAACAGCGATGATAGAACCATCGTATGGCATTGAGAGTCTTCTCCTGAGCAACAGACCTTCAAAACAGGAACGCACGCCTGTGCCATAAGAGACCAGGTCAGCTGTACATGTTAACGTGCTCTAAATGTTTGAATTAAAAAGAACACAATACAGTTATAGCACCGCGATCTATGCCTTTTAGAATTTTTTCATTGAGTAATCTACTGTGCAGGAGACGATACTGCATCCAAAATGAGATATACTGGAATGATCTGAAGTCTGTCTGAAAGAGGCTTTTAAGATGTGTAGGAGTTTTAATCACCTATAAAGATCACTTTGTCTTTATTATCGGATCTGACAGCATGCTGTTCTACCCCAGCGACAGCAGCATGGTGCAGGATGCCTCTCTAAGCACGCTTTGGCTGTTTTCTTGGAAAATGCTTGTTTGGTTGTGCTGGAGGTCATAGTGACTGAATATTTCAAAGAGCTGTTTTTAAAGGCCATAGACACACATGCGTAGCTGCCTTGTATTGCACGCATGCATTTGTATGTACTCCATCCATAATGAACGGTGAAATCTACAAACAATTTTTTAAATGTGGCGCTACACCTCCGTTAAATCAATTTGACTGTCCTGGCTTGAAATGCTTCATGTTTCATTCAGTATCATTTACTGCAGAAGAAATATTAAAATGAGCCCTAGGCTGGATTTGAAACTAATTGAGATTTTAAAATGGGGTTGACACATGCTGTGTGTGTGAAATCTGCTAAATCTTACAAAAAATGCGATATTGTAAATCTCATCTTAAAGGGATGCTTAACCGATGGTCTAAGATCCACTTTCTTCACTCTTATTTACCCCACTTTTATTGTGCAGAGAATCTTGGGGTTCGTTTTAGGGCTGTATAAACCAGTCTGGTTTCAGTAGCGCTGCTGTAAGAAGTGAAGGAATATTAAACCACAGTGCAGAGGGTCATTGGACGCATTATGTAGTTTTCTCATGCCATGGCATTAGTTTTTTAGTGCTGGGGTCTTCAGTGCATTTAAGTGAGATCATCACACATTCTAGTTCCCAGCCTAAAAATCTCTATCGTGTTTGACCGTACATGAAAATCCCAACATCTATATAATATTGACACAGGGACTGAGGAGCTTCTATTATAATGAGTGAAATGGTGATATAAATGTCAAGTGGCCGTATGTACAGTGACCCATTACGGATGTTCTCATAAAAGCAGGTGCAGAAATCAGCAGTACAGATTACACGCTACACGTGGCTAGCAATGGGTGCACGGCAGGAACAAACACTAATGAAAAGGGTAACTAAACACACACCGGAGATAAGGATGAAAAAAAAAAATTCTGCTGATGTGCATTCTTTTGAGAAATATCTGCAGAGGGAACAAAAAAAAAAAAAAAAAGCGAGTTTATCTGCTCTGGAGATAAAATGTAATTTCCGATCCTGCCACAGCAGCTGTTTGTGTGCGAGCCTGTAAATCCTAGAGTGGTAATGAGCAGGTTCTGCAGCTTTATAGCCCCGGACAGCACTGAGCTGGCTGGATTTCAGCACCATGGACAGCAGCCATTGGATACGCTCTTGTGTTCAGCACCATGGACAGGGGTTAATGCTGTAGTGCTAGGCAGGTTTGTCTTGGTTTTAACCAGTGCTGCACAGCGCCTGAAAGGATACAAATATGTGTGTAAAATCCAGATTCTATTGGATGATGGCAAAATGGAATGCGAACCATCTCGGCTGTAAGCAGTGAAGACAGGTGCAAAATAAAAGCAGATATTGTGACGCCAGCAGAGGGTCCCCCTTCTTTAACGTGGCCCCTAAAATGTTCTCGCCTCTTACAAGCACTATTCTTAATAACTGGTATGCAGAAGCCTGGTTTAAAATGCATTGATTGCTAGGCAGAAACCGAACAGATTAACAGAGCATCTTGCCTTCCACTGGGGGGAAGAGCTCACTGGATCGTAGTACGAGAGCTTCAGTACAGCAGTGTGCACACTGTGAACACCCCCATTACTTCTGTACCTTTGATTTGTTGTGCACATGAAATCAAACCACTGGAACTGAAAATCTGGGAAAATTGTCAAAATAGGCAAATCACTGATTGTCTAATTTAATTGAAGACTTTAATATGCCACACATGCAATTCATTTAAAATAGTAAGAGGAAATGCAGGAGACTTTTTAGAAGTTGTTAACTAAAGCACAAAGCGGTCTAACATTTTCACACACGAGTGCCTGTTTCTATATCACTGATTACTGACCCAAAATTGAAATTCTCACACCCTGAGGGTTTCATGCAGGTGGGCATATAAAGGGTATAAATACATGTGCACATGACTGTCCTGCAGTTGTCTTCAATATGGCTTGAAGGCTGGTACTTGCATGACTACATTAGTTTCTTTGGTGTGTTAAATCAGTGTGGCGGCTCGTGGTGTTTCTGTGCAGGAAGCTGTGGGTTTAAAGATTCCATTATTATCGATCTCACAGCTCTTCCATTTCTTCCACATGCCTTTCTTTCATTTACAGACATAAGCAGGTGAGCAGAATGAAGCTGTTGCATCACACTCCATATCACACCACGTAATCTGCTGCAACCAGAACACGAATTCACACAAGCCTGTTGCATTAGCAGCTACAGCCCCCCCCTAATGCAGGAAGACTCCTTGATATCCAACACCATTATTAGAGATGAGCCCTCAACGCTCCCTTTCAATGTGTATTGTGAGTAAAAAAGCATTCCTTCCAGCCCATTTTCACGTGCCTCAAGAAAGAGCTCACGAAGCTCAGCAACTTTACAATGGTGTGAGCACAGAGTACAAAGTGCCAGTTTAGGGACTCTAACTTCTAAGCAAGCTGTATAGATTTCTGACGTCGTTCAGCAACTGGCCCAACCATCTGTCACTGAAATATAAACCGTTTGCTTTGTTGAGAAGCATAGATGAGGTTAAACAAAAGTACAACCATCTGTAGCACATGAGAAATTCAGTTGTGTGTTTTTTTGTTTTTTTTTGTAAATCGCATAGGAAAAATCAGTTAAGGGTTTGCCAAAATGCCAGTGCGTCTTATCCTGAGTACTTATGTCCTTCCATGCGTAGAACATGCAGCCTCTTCCTTCCTTATGATACATTACTATAATATATAAGGGCTCCTTGTTGCAAGTCAGTTTCAGTCACTGTGAACAGGGTTATTGTGCTGAGAATCTTGTGGTACGTCGCTTGTTGTTTTTTTTTAATGCAAATGCTGCATCCTCGTACCCGTGTTGTAGATCACAGCTCCACCACTGGAGTGAGTTTAAACTGCAGCATGTGAAGTGATAAGCTACCAGGAAGCAGCAGCTGCCTTTTCATATCTAGCCTTCTGTTTCACGCATCAGCGTATCCCCGATTCTAGAACAAGCAAAGAACCTGAAGCTTTTCAGCACAAGAAAAGGGGAGTTCAGTGATAATGGTGTTAATAAAAGCTACCAAAATGGATTGTAAAAATACTGATTATATTGACGCAGCTGTTAATTATCTGATGCAACTCGGAGATACGTTATTCATTAATTGCAGTAACAAAAACAGCATCAACAGAACATCCACGACACAGCTTGTACTTGTCACCCCAGGATACAAACTTGCTTATGATGACATCCTCCTGAAACATTAACAAATGTGTTCATAATGATCTTCTGCTGCTTAATTAAAATTCTCAGTCTTCCCTCCCGGCTTTGAATGTTTAAAACATCCCATTAGCAAACGCGACACAAGCAATGGCTTTTAAGTGAATCCATTAAGGATTTCGTGTGGAATTAGGCACCCGTGCTTTTTAAAGGTAAGCGTTGCTGACTGCTGGGGCCTCGTCTGATTGGTCACTGCAGTTTAAAAACAAGTCCCTCAGCAGGAAGGATTGCTCGCACACAGAGGTCTATAAATTGTTTATATAAAAGATTATAAATTGTGGGCAGGAATGTCAAAGGCGTTTTGTGTTTAATACAGTCATGGCAATGCTGTATGTGTAGGGATACAGTTTTGCTGGGTTCGTTCATTATTATTAGTTTGAGAAATTCGCGAGCATTTTGTAGACCACCGGAACGTTTTTCATTCCTTCTGTAAAGTGAATGGCCCGGATCTTTCTGGTATTGCCTTGTTATACCTCTTGAGTGGTTTTGAAGTGTTGAAGCATTCTGAGAGCTGTTCAAAATCCATCAACTGCACCTCTCTGCTTTCTCCCATCAAGAAGCTGTCCTGCGAACCCTTACTTTGTACACTGAGAGATCTCAGGCTCTCATATTAACAGCAGTGCCTGGAAAATGTGCGTCTCACTTTGCTTTAGGAGAATAACCTATGGACCCACAGTCTGTTAGTTCAGCAATATTAGCGAGGCAGTGTCATGATCTATGCAGATAGATGAGACAACATGGCAGATTTTAATTGATCTAGAAGACCTTCAAATGAGCCCCTGGTTAAATGCAAACTACATGGATTCTTGCGCTACAGAGAATGTGGGTGTCACGTTCATCTAAGTGATGGTCCTTTACATGGTGTGGGTTTTAGAGAACAGCTTATCCTCTTGGGATGAATTGTATTCTGTTAGCAGGGGGTATTGAAAGTCAGTCTGTCGGTATGCACGTGCCTCTGTCCCACTTCCCTTTCTTCACGTGCGTGTTGGTGTAGGTCATGGGGCTCTTCTTTATCAGTAAGACCGATCTCTCTGTTCACTGATTTATCTGTTGGTGTGTCGCTGGCTCACATGCTTGTTGCTGCTGTGAAATCGTTTTTAATTCTACATATTCACATTGGGGTACTTAACAAGCCTTACTCGATTCAAAGCTTAGTGAAGGAGTAACAGATCGGCTCTGAATGGGGATGGGACAATCTAAGATTTGAAGGGGTGCACAGAATTAAAGTGAGATTTTCATAAGGTTTCGGAGTGGAGAATGTTTTCCTGCTTGCAATACTGGGATTTAGCAGATATTATTATTATTATTGGAAATGTCTGTGCACGAGAGCCCGAGCGGTGAAAACTGGGCGTCCCTGCTTTCCTTTTTAATTGTCCGTTCTCAAGTGAGTGTAAATGAAAAGGTTTTCAAATGCTATTAACTGTAATGTTTTGAGCAGTCCCTTAGCTGCCCTTCTGGAGTGTGTGGAGAGGCAGTTCAATGTGACCACTTGAGTTCCTGTAGCACCTGCTGCCTCCCACGAGCCAAACAGCATCAGCTTGGAAAGTTAGACCTTTTGAAACCGAGCGCAATTTGTTCATTATTTCTCAGAGCAATTGGCAAGCACTTTTGTACATTTTTATGATTTTTAAAAACTGCAATTAATATCAGCGTCCTGTAATGCGCCCTGACAAGGGCGAGATTTTAATTCCCGTTCAGTCATTTTCAGTTTCAGGCTCAAGAAAGCGCAGAAAACAAAAGAGTAGTTTAAAAAGAGGCGATGTCTCTCCTTCCCTGACAATGTACTGGTCTAAATAGTCTGGTAGTTGTACTGTTTTTAAATAGCGTTGATGTTATGAATAATACATTTAAAGATCAAGACCCCCATTAAGGATGTATTTTCAAATACAAATTCCATGCTTGTATTGTTACACAAGATTATAAACAGCTGGCTGCCCGACTCTGACCGGCTGAGAAAATACTAATAAAAAATACAACCGACAGCAATGGAACTTTGTGTGCTGTAGAAGCCCACAGCCTTCATTACATTGTCTATCGTGGTATGACGTTAATTTATGTACCGTCTAGTCACTTTATTGGCATGAATGAAAGCTGAATGATATCTATTTTATTCAAAACGCTGCTGTGTGTGAGCCAGCCTATTGTGTAAGAAATGTCAAATGTAGATGCAGCGCTTGCACTGGCTTCCCTGATAGACAGGGGGGTTGTTACACTGTTGTGTAGACGCAGCGCTTGCACTGGCTTCCCTGATAGACAGGGGGGTTGTTACACTGTTGTGTAGATGCAGCGCTTGCACTGGCTTCCCTGATAGACAGGGGGGTTGTTACACTGTTGTGTAGATGCAGCGCTTGCACTGGCTTCCCTGATAGACAGGGGGGTTGTTACACTGTTGTGTAGACGCAGCGCTTGCACTGGCTTCCCTGATAGACAGGGGGGTTGTTACACTGTTGTGTAGACGCAGCGCTTGCACTGGCTTCCCTGATAGACAGGGGGGTTGTTACACTGTTGTGTAGACACAGCGCTTGCACTGGAGCCCCTCATAGAGAGAGCGGATTGCTTTACTGGTCTAGAGATTTGAGAGGGTCACAGGGTTTAATTACATCAGTCCCCCAGCATTGCCATAAACTGCACACCAAGTGTGATTACACAAGACCGTGGTCAATTCCATTACACAGATAAGAGAGAACGATGACATGGCGAGTATCAATCATTCCTCTGTCTGCGTTTTGTCTTATTGCACAGCCTCTTGTTTCCTCTAATCTCACCTCTGTGATCAATGGAGCAGCCAGCGTCTTAGGGACTGAAATCGAGGAGAGAAACTACAGTGAAGTCTGTGCACATCCCCTTTAGTTACTGTGTGCACAATTGCACCATGTTAAGTTTCTTATCTATATTTTTTTATATATATTATTGATTTTGCTTCCCTAATGACATCTTCGATACAACAATCTATTTCCAGTTCTTCTGTACCTGCTGCTGCTGCTGGCTGTCTTTCTCGTCACATTGATAGCTCTCATTTTGAATAGCCGTGGTGGGGAGGGACGTATGTTACTGATATAGACCCCGTAGTTTTTCTGTTGATATCTGTAAGAATGCTATCAGCGCTCCTCACAGTTTTTTGGCAACGGCCACGTTTGTATATTTCTTAAGGTCAACGCTCTAATCATTCCTCTGACCTTTTAACTAATTGTTTTTTTCCAAATTGAGAAATAAAAGGACATTGATCGTGCAGAGTAAGACTTTAATGACTTTATTTGTAAAGGAGACTCAAGTTGTTTCTTAATGTTGCTGATACAGTATTCATGCTGCGTAGCCTCAGGGAGGTCATGGCTACACCGATCGTCCACTCGTCCTGCAGAATCCTCCGAGTTTTCCTAGAAAACCCTCACTTGACCTCAGATTGATCCACGTTGGTTGCAATCCGAGATGTTGCCGGAGTGGGAAATGCCTGGCTAATCGGATCACAAAACACAGGCACAGCCGACATGCTGGGAGGAAGAGATCAATCCTGTCCTTGAAAGAGGTTTAAACAGAAGTGGGCGTGCCTCCTACAATACCTTTGGTAACGTGCAGATCACTCCAAAGCCAATGTAAAAGGATCTGAGACAGTCTGAGGAGATGTGGCCAGACTAATGGGTGAGGAAGATAGCGAAGACGTTGAGCCCACCAGCAATCATTCTGAGCTCTGTGACAGCGGCAGGGTTTCAGAGACGAGGGGAGATCTGTCTGCTTCAGGGTAGCAACAGACTATTGCAATCTAACCTGCTGTCAGCTGAACTGAACAGTGACAGAGGCTGTGCGAGAATTATGCAGGAGCTTATTAAGGATAGACACAGAAATGTAAACCTTCATTCCTGCACCCTTAATTGAAAGGCTCAGAGGACCATTAGACGTTTTCATGGCCTATGGAAACGTCTTAGATCCTGCCCACCTCTGGCAAGCCTCCCAGCCTAGGCAGTGTGTTTGTAGCTTCTCTTGTGAGCGCATTAATAAACTGTGGAGTCTGAAAGGCTCTGTGCTCATCCAGAGCCCCTCCACTGAGAGCTGTTCAAATTGCAGTACGTTCCACTTACTTTGAAAATACATTTATCAGGTGTTTTGCAAAAGCAGAATTCATTTTAAATGCAAATATCGATTAAGATCAGTTGAGATAAATGAGAGGACAGAATCAAACTTTCATGCCAGGAAGAGTGTTTAAACGTCATTTTTATTTTTTTTATTAATACCTATTATAATGCTGCAGTGGGCTCTGTTCACAGCACTTTAAGGACCGGTTTGAGGAAGGTTTTGTTAAGGACTGTTTTTGAAAACCAGGAATAAACTTTGCGATTTTGAAGCTTAATTAATCAAAACTGTTTTTAAATATCATAATTCCATTTGAAGGATCGGATGTAAAAAACAAACAAAAAACATAGTGTGTTCTTCTTTTTCTCTTTTTAATTTACACCCTTGCCATCTAACATCTTCCAATATCTGCAGTAAAGAACGCGCCAGACCTCACTTCGGCTGTCTGTGCTTTGAGACCTCTCTCATGTTTCTCCTGCTCGGACCTTGACCCACAATGCACTGGGGTTGAATACATTCATACCTCTGTCAAGCGTGCTTCTTGCTGGGTGTTCCAGTTGGGCACTTTTTTAAAATAAGACCTTTAGTCTTTCCACCCTATTTCCTTCAGTTCTTTTTTGTCTTTTTGCTCAGTGACCTTTTCAAGTTCAAGCAAGTTTTACCTGAGGGATGTCGCTACAGGCGTGAGGGTCTGTTGACCAAGATATTATTAAGCAAGCAAAAGGGTAAAAGCAGCGATCCGGTCAAGCGTTCATGATTTACAATTAGACAAAGCATTAAAGATGCACAAGAAGCGTCTTCAGCATGCTGTCATCGGACCGGCAACTATTGCATAATAATAATAATAATAATAATAATATTGTTTTGCATACTACACCGTGCCTCTGGGTGGCCAAGTATTGTAATTGCTGTAGCAAATCTTATCTTCCTGTTTCCTGACAGTTCTTCTGTTCTCTCTCTCTCTCTGTCCTTTGTCCTTTTCCTTCCCTCTTGTCCTCTGCTTCCCTATTGTATGAAACATTACCAACCTGTCCTGCCAATGCCCATAACCCCGCCCTCCATCATTCCTCCCCTTGCATTTTCATTTCATTTACTTCTTGTTCCTTCCACCTGTTTCTGCACCTCATATTTCTCTGGGCCACACTTTGGCTGCTCTGTTCCTGTCTCCCTGTTGCACTTTCTACTTCCCCATTGCCTACATTGCCCCGTTTGCCTCTCTCACTTTCCATGCTTCCTTTTCCTTCTCTTTCTGCACCGTCTGACCCAATTTCCTCACGATGCTCCTTCCCCCTCCACTTGACACAACCTTCCTCCTCTCCTCCCTCTTCCCACCTCCTTCCCTCCTTCCACCTCCTTCCTTCCTCTCCTCCCTCTTCTCACCTCCTTCCTTCCTCTTCTCACCTCCTTCCTTCCTCTCCTCCCTCATCCCACCTCCTTCCTCCCTCTTCCCACCTCCTTCCTTCCTCATCCCACCTCCTTCCTTCCTCTCCTCCCACCTCCTTCCTTCCTCTCCTCCCACCTCCTTCCTTCCTCTCCTCCCACCTCCTTCCTTCCTCTCCTCCCTCATCCCACCTCCTTCCTTCCTCTCTTCCCTCATCCCACCTCCTTCCTTCCTCTCATTCCACCTCCTTCCTTCCTCTCCTCCCTCCTCCCACCTCCTTCCTTCCTCTCCTCCCTCATCCCACCTCCTGCACCTCCTCCCTGGCAGAGCTCTCCATCACCCTCCTCGCTGTGGTAGTCATCGTGTGCGGCCTGGCCCTGGTGGCAGTCTTTTTCTTTCTCTTTTGGAAGCTCTGCTGGGTGCCCTGGAGGAACAAGGCCCTCTCGTCGAGCGACGCCGGCCTCGCCCCGCCCTGTCAGGCCCCCGCTGGAGGCGGAGACTTCGAGAAGGACAGCATGGCGACGGACAAGCTCAAGGAGCAGAGCGGAATGGGATTCCTGGAGGCGGCGGTGAAGATCAGCCACACCTCCCCGGATATCCCTGCTGAGGTGCAGCTCTCCATGAAGGAGCACATCATGAGGCACACCCGCATCCAGAGGCAGTCGACTGAGCCAGCCTCCTCCACAAGGTCAGAGCCCCGCTCCATACTGAACCCCTGCAGTACAATCACACTGACCGCTCAACCAAACATACCCCTTCAAACCAGGAACAGAGCACTGGCCTGCTGTAAAATTATTATTATTAGTTTATTTAGCAGATGCCTTTATCCAAGGCGACTTAGAGACTAGGGTGTGTGAACTATGCATCAGCTGCAGAGTCACTTACAACTACGTCTCACCCGAAAGACAGAGCACAAGGAGGTTAAGTGACTTGCTCAGGGTCACACAATGAGTCAGTGGCTGAGGTGGGATTTGAACCGGGGACCTCCTGGTTACAAGCCCTTTTCTTTAACCACTGGACCACACAGCCTCCATGCAGTCTAGAATGCATGCAGTCTAGGACCAAGTTGAACAGTTCACCAGGCTTATGCTCTTCTTCTTCTTCCTAATATTAAAGATGTAGACCTTTTTCTGAACACAGTACACATGGTATACATCCTGATGTATTAGTAACTTTTGGGTTATGCTGTATATTAGACTTCTTTATGTAGTGACTTCACTGAAAAGGTTCTAGCCTGTTATCCTGGATAGATAGAATAAGGTCATGTATTGTTCCCATTAGACAAAAAAAGGGACCGTTTTCTCCCAGCTGTGGATGTTACCTTTCATTCAATACTCTGCAGTTTCGACTGAATCGAGTGAGACGAGAACTATGAGAAAAGGTGTTAGGCAAATCGGGTAACAATTACTTGACTTGTACAATAACTGTTAATAATGGTTAGGATTGGAGCTAGGGTCAGGGCAATACAACGGAAAACAACAGCAGTGATGTGTAGCTGGTGTTCAATGCTTTACTACTTGCCTATATAACATTTCCACCTGTTATAAAGCTCAGAGTTCAGTGCTGTGATGATGTCTTGGATTGTAACCCCACAGGCACAGCTCTTTCAAGAGGCACCTCCCACGGCAGATGCAGGTCTCCAGCCTGGACGACGACACGGACCTCCTGTACGTCAACGAGCAGCCCACCAGCATCGGCCGCATCAAGCCGGAGCTGTACAAGCAGAAATCTGTGGAGGCAGAGGAGTCCACCAAGGCCAACGGCAAGCCCTGCGGCACCATCAACTTCTCTCTGCAGTACGACTACGAGATCGAGGCGCTGGTCGTGCGCATCCTTAAGGCCTTAGACCTGCCCGCCAAGGACCTGTGCGGCAGCTCGGACCCATACGTGAAGATCTACCTGCTCCCCGACCGCAAGTGCAAGTTCCAGACGCGCGTGCATCGCAAGACCCTGAACCCCACCTTCGACGAGGCCTTCCACTTCCCCCTGCCCTACGAGGAGCTGGCCAGCCGCAAGCTGCACCTCAGCGTCTTCGACTTCGACCGCTTCTCCAGGCACGACATGATCGGAGAGGTCATCCTGGAGAACCTGTTCGAGGCCTCCGACCTGTCGAGGGAGACGTCGCTCTGGAAGGACATCCAGTACGCCACCACGGTGAGATCGCTGCTTTCTATACCGGGCTCCGCTGGGGGAGGGGTGATGCTGGGATTGGCAGTTATTGTAGGACTGACTGAGTTAGTATCCATGATACAGTATTGTTGCATTGTTGAGTTAGAGCCATTGCAGGCTGTGGGTTCGGTTGATCTAAATGTTGGCGAATCTGATTCCAGGCGTCCTTTTAAATCATTTCAAGAAGAGGGCTTGGACACTGCTCTCTATTTTTGTCCTTGAACGTGAAAAGACGGGCTTGGTCCTAGCTGGATATTTACCTGGTGACCTCTTCCCCCACCCGCATTCACTGTGCTGCACTCTCCTCATGCATGTGTGGAAGACATGGAATAGCATTAGAATGCTGCCGTCTCACGGGTCATTGTGTGGCTTCACTCGGAGGTTCTGTTGCTATGAGGCTCCGCGTGAGCCAGTCGCCATGGTAACCTTGGAAGTGGCCGGTTCCTTTATTGAGAATGAGCATTGTTGTGCGGTTATTCATTAAAAACCCATAAATATCCCTGTCAGCTGGGTCACAGGATTATAGATTTTGGTGCTGAATTTTTATTTAATATGTGTGTGTATATAAAGTATGATATCAGTCAGGATCTCATTTGAGTCTCCCAAGATTTTAATAATAAAACACACCTGAGCTTGTTGCCTAGACACACTGGGGCTGATCAAGCTCGTAGTAAAACCTGGAACTGGTGACACTGCTATGCAATAGGAGTCTTATTTCCATCCCTGCTGGAAAGGTTTTTATTTAAAAATATATCAAACTCGATCCTTGTCGCTGAAACTAACATCTTGAATAGGAAATAAGCTCTTACCTCGCTGAGCATTTGTTTTAGAAGCACAAAGACTTCTTGGAAACAAAAAAAAAAAAAACGAATCCACCCAGGATTGTTACATTGTAACATTTAATAACATTGCCATTCGTTTCTCATTAAAGATGGAGCCAAATAACGCACTACATCCAAAAATCAATGAGAGCTCTCCCGTGAATCCGATTACAGCTTGGAGATTGCATTTCTGCAAATTGCATTTCAGTCTGCGAAGGACCCTGGCCGGAACAAAAGGTCGCTTCAGCCGAGCGCCTGCGTGTTCTATTCACCACTGAAGACCAGGACTGATTTTATAAAGTGTAGGTGATGCTGGCTCAGAGATCGTTTTCACATTGCTGTTTGTCAACTGTCATTAGAAGAGTAGGTGGCACATTCATAATCTATCACACCCCTGGATCCAACCCAGCTGGAACCCAAGTGAAACTGACACGCGATTCTGCACAATGGCGTAAGAGCTGAATGACATGCAATTATTTCATTTAAAATGACCTCCTGCTTTCACTGCTTAATTCCCCCTTCAAATTGCTCCTGTACTGTACTGTGCTATGCTTGCTGTTGATGCAGGTGGTGGTGATTCACTTCTACATGGTTCCGATCTAATTGTGATGTAGGCTGAGCTGCACATCACTGATATACTGTTGTCTTTTCTTTCTCTGAATTAATTTCTGCCAGCAAAGCTGAATTTAGTGTTGCCCAGGCTGTTTGTATGAACAAGAATTGGTATTCAGACAGCTACAGCTCAGGTCAGCGTGTCTCACCTGATCCGATTAGAGGATCGGGTACTGTGACACTGAATGTACAAGCAGCCACCCTCTTCTAACTCCTTCATTTTAATAAAACATCTTTAATCTTTATTTATATATAGAGCCTTTCATAGTCTCAACTTCATTACGGGAATCGTAGAATACAGCAGCACAGGGTGTAAGCAGAGTTTCATATTCAAGCTATCAAGTTAATAATGCTGGAAAAGTACTGAGAGTTATTTCATGTGATCCGGGAAACAGCACAGTAAGGTCCAATACATCTTCCAGGTATTGTAACTGTTTTATATGGATGTGATACTGGCTCTTGAAGAAGGACTCTTGCAGATCTAACCTGTCTTACGCCAAGTCGAATCTCTTCAAAATAGCCGCTAACCTTTTATCCAGAAGTCCCTTTTTATTTGACTTTCACAAATAATGGTGAAAGTATAAAAACCGTTGATAACCCTACCCCACCGTGATCATTAGTTACTGCACCTGAGAAATGAAACTCTGTTTCTTTTGTAGCGACACAGCAAAGGAAACCCAATCCAAGCAGCTTTTAACCTGCATTTAGAGTTCTGTTGAGGGATTCTTCTCTTGAACTTGACATTTTGACATTTAATAACAAGATTAAAATGCATCAAGTTGTTAGCAATACCCCCCCCCCCCCTTCTGAATTTAAGACTGTAGACTGCGTGGCGCAAACACCACCAGTAGGGGGCAGTAGCCAACTAATCTTCTACTAAACCACATACATTACAATTCTGCCACCAGAAAACTTTTGTTTAAAACAATTCCCATGTTGTTGTTGTTATTATGATTATGATTATTGTTATTATTATTGTAATGATGATTGCACAGTAAAGCTACATGTTGGGGTATCCCAGTCCCAGCCTGGTTTTTGACAGGAGGTCTATGCGAAGCTCTGGATGGATTACAGCCTGTTATCTCTGCACTCTCGCCTCGCTGCACTCCTCGTTATTTCTCCACAGAGATGCTAACCCGTCCCGGAGCCTGGGAGAGAGCTCAGTAATCTTGTTGTTGTTGCTGAAGTGGCAGAAAGCAGTTAGACTCTTGCACGCTGCGCTCGTTTTTATTGAGCAAGCCCGATTTGCCGCAAACACAACATGGACCTTTTTAATTGGTGCCATAAAGTATGCTGAGACACACGGGTGCAAGAGGCCGGCCAAGGCTTTCATTTTAATGGAGACGTAACTGGGTTATATTACGAGGCAGTGCTGTTAAATAAAACTACGTTACACGCGTCTGACAGCAACGACAACTTCAGAGCAGCGTCTTAACACACACTTAGCAAAGCCTTTATCTATTGCATACAATGGGGTTCCGATTGAGACGCACAAGTATGTGCTACGTGTAGCGGGTGTTTCCAATTTTTTGTCCAACCGCTGTATAAATCTATAACCAGTAATGAATGCCTCGGACAGTTGTGATGAAGGTTTGCTTGAGAGGCAGTTCAACCCCTTTATCATAACTATCAATGATTTGAAGAGGAATGTGCTACTCTTCCTTCCTGAGCTAATGCATCATGTCAAAGTGGTTCAGTTTCAGCTCGCTTCGACCACGGGAAAGCACCGCAAATTCACTAAAAGCCTTTTTACCATCAAGTCGAATCCCATTGTCTGCTTGCCAATAATATCCGTGATTTATCTCTGAATGAAGTCTGAATATGTGCTTAATGTCGTGTTAGTCATATATTTGACAGATTTTTTTTTTTTAAAAAAGGGTTTTCTATCCTTCAAGAAAAACCACCACATTCAACATGTAAATATCTGTAATCAATCTATAAATATATTGATGCCTAAAGGTTATGCATGACTTCTTTATATATCAGTGGCTTTGACATCTTTTGAAAGGTTTTTAAAAAAAATAATTTTCCCCCATTTGTTATAAGCTGTCAAATGACCGCTCAGTGTTGAGACGAATACCTGAATATTCAAACAAACACTGCTTGATAAATACACAGTGGTAACAATGACCATATTCATTCATATAGCACAATAGTGTTGTGACTGAAACGCACCCTCTAAGGTATATGGACTTTCAGAGCCGAGTTCGAGGCAAAACAGGGGGGGCTGAGAACTCCCTAACGTTCTGAAACAGCTAATCTGCCAGGGGAGTGGGGGAGATTCGCAGCTTCCAAAGACAAAGACAAACGCAGGCTTTGAAAATGCACCTGTTGATTGGGAACGAATTGAGATGCAAACCAAACAAAGGGCTGGGAGTCGTCTGCTGCTGTTGCTGCTGCTGCTGCATCTCCAATTGTATTTACATTTGAATCGGAGACTCTCTTCTGTGGAGGCGTTGAGTGGCTCAGGCTTCAAGAACCTCTATCGAAGCATCAAGATTGAAACGCTGTCAGATCTGACGCGTGGGGTGCCAGTAAACGACCTCTCCACAGCCAGGATGTAACCTGCATAAACACTGCCGCTGATGCATCAATAACAGAGCGCTTCTCACGGCTCCACAAAGAGCACTATGCAGATCCGAGCGAGCAGCGCGGGGAGTCTATAGACACAAGCCTTTCATCGGACTGAGTCGGCTTAAGGTGGTTTAGTGAAAACCCTTTTTGAAGATCACAAATGTGAAACGATCAAAGTCTCGGAGAGTTTGAGAGACACACACACACACACGGCATGATTGAATAAAACGCCAGCATGCGGAGGGTATGGGTTGCAAGGACAGGTAATAAATTCCTAGGAAAGGTCCGTTTTTCAAGTTTTCCAGTCTCTGTAAACGGGACTAGAGGACATGAAAGCAGAGGGGAAACTGTTTTTAGAAGCTTGGAAGCAGTGAGTGAGGTTGTAGAAGCTAAAACTCCGGGGTCATTCAAAGAACAATTAGACACTGTCCTGGAGGTGAGTGGTGAGTACACAGGATCTAAGAAGGGAGTGTTTAGACCTGTGCTCCTTATTAAGGTGCAGGGTAATGACAGTGGTGGAGATCTGAGAAGGGAGTGTTTAGACCTGTGCTCCTTATTAAGGTGCAGGGTAATGACAGTGGTGGAGATCTGAGAAGGGAGTGTTTAGACCTGTGCTCCTTATTAAGGTGCAGGGTAATGACAGTGGTGGAGATCTGAGAAGGGAGTGTTTAGACTTGTGCTTCTCATTTAACACTCCATTCTCAGCTTTCTATCATTAACCAAACCTTAATAATGAGCACAAAGCAGGTGTTGACTAGAGAAAAAGAGCTGCTCTAGCAAGCTGCGTTGCAAGTCAGGGTAGCTCCTGTCAATTGCACAAGTCCACTGTATGAGCACAATAACGGCTTGTGCATGTGAGGCTAGGAGACCCCTAGGACCTTGGCGAGCGTGCACAGCCCACAGTTAGCATCATCAGTACTGCTGAGGTTGAGATGTCAGCCCGTGATGCAGTCTTTGTGTGGCAATCACAGAGCTGAAAATGCAACAGCTACAGTCTGTAGGGTCATGATGAAGTGCCAGGGGATGGCAGAGCTATTTGGACTAAGTAGTGCGACACTGTGTGAACAGAGAGAGTAATGACGTTCTGTCAGCCTAAAACAAAGGCGCACGGAGAGCTAGGATACATGGCACCCAGGAGAGACAGTGATTCACAAACAGGACCGGGGCTTCGCTGGGCTCTGTGTGTGTGTGTGTGGCAAGATTAGATTAGGAGGTTAGATCGCTTTTTATTGAAGAGGCAGCAGCTTGATGTTTTTATACGACTCACAGTTTATCATGTGTTGTACTGCAACATCCTCGCAGCAGGATCATGTTTTTCTCTTCAATTGGAAACAGCTGTCATTGAATTCTATGACCTTTCTTTGAATTATGTGCATAATTGTAAAAAAAAAAAAAAATTCTTTAATTATCGCTAACGGCAATGTTCTATATTAGCACTTAACTCAATGACTCTGATCTATTGATCCGTGTTAATAACATCTTTTTTAAAGACAATGTAAATAAGTGAAAATAACAGGATCTTTCATTTTAATTATTACTGCTGCTGTTTAAATAATTACAATAGACCCCATTATCGATGTGGTAAATCCATCTCTGTGAGAAGGCCATAAAGGTATTTAACTTCCATCACATTTGATTTTGAAATTGATCAGTCCCAGTAAATTGATTTTAAAAAAGACAAAAGATAATGACTGCCCTTTAAGAAGGATACAGGCCTAGCGTAGAAGCCTATTGTTTTGTGTTGAGACTAATTTTCCCCTACAAGTGCTAATTGCAGCATAATTAAAAACAAAACAAAACAGCAAGCCAGGAACCCACGTAATTAAGCTCACTGCAGACATGACTCCTTTCCAAGGAAAGTGATTTCAAAATGATTTCATATCAAAAGTATAAAAGAAAGGCAAGTCCAATAATTGCTTCTCAATATAAATGAGTTTGAGTTTGATCAGGTTCTGCATTAAATAACACCATCAGATTGTTATCGATCGACACTCAATAATCGTACAAACAAAGGAAACTGAGGCAGTCCAGCAGAGACTGTCGAGGAAATTGGAAGTGAAAGAATCCAAGATTCGCCTCCTTGATGAGGAATGGTCTTGTTTCTCATTAACGCTCCTCGCATTGAATCAGGGGGGATTGTGGGAGCCCATGGTGGCCCTACACCACGTTGACAGGGTTATGGCAGCGCTTTCTGTTTGTACTGAGCTACAGCATCCCTTGATTTATCAAGCAAGACAACGTTCCAGCAATGAGATTACAGGTCAGCCTCACTGGAATAGCTTGTGACATCACAATCAAAACGAAGCTGCCATTGAAAAGACAGCCCTGGGTTTTCCAATGCTACTTATCCACTGTGCTCTTTACACAGCCAGGGGGGGATCAAATTATCATGACTTCTAAGAAAGTAATATACAGGAAATGGACAGCCAGTGGCATTTCCAGAGCTTTTCTTTCATAACCCAGGGCTAATTTCTTTATTGGCCTTTACCAGTAAAGACCTTTTCATGAATCTGCCATCAAGAGCCATAATGCTAGTTACTGGTGGCCAAGCATTGACCTTTCCTGAGTTTAATTGCAACCTTAAAAACTGTGCAGTGAACATCTTGCTGTCAGCAGTCAGCTGTTCAGAGGGGGAAAAAAATGACTTTTTCAGCACCAAGTAGCTTTACTGAAAAACAGACATTTTAAACTTCAACTCGTAACATGTGCTGATTGAAAACACAGGGGGCAATACCTATGGGCAGCGTTTACAATTCATATAGGATGGAAATATAACTGCCCCAGTCCTGTTTGTATACAGTACCTGCTAGGCTTCACTAGCTGTCTGTAACACTGTGTGCTTCACAAGCTCCCCCAGGGTGACCAGGCTTGCAAAATCTGCAGGGATACAAAAGCGAGAGGAGAGCACCGACACGGAAAATAGCCCTGTCACCGTCGACTTGACAAGATGATTATTGCACTGGCCTGCAAGCATCTCAGCCACTTCTCATGTAAAGATCAGCCTGTCATTGAAACTGTACATCTCAGGGGCCCTGTTTCATAAATGTTATCTTAACTTCTACCTCGCCTTTAAAGGACTACGAACCAAGGTCTCAAAATCCATTTTCACGCCTGGTGGCAGCACAGTCCCTGGCCGCCTCCTCCTCGACTCTCTTGAAGATCTTTTGCTTCCTTGCTTGTAGTTTGGATTTCAGAGGCTGCTCTGGTGATGAGATGTTGTGTTTGCTGTGTCTATAAGGAATCAGTGTGTGTGTTTGCTGTGTCTATAAGGAATCAGTGTGTGTGTTTGCTGTGTCTATAAGGAATCAGTGTCTGTGTTTGCTGTGTCTATAAGGAATCAGTGTCTGTGTTTGCTGTGTCTATAAGGAATCAGTGTCTGTGTTTGCTGTGTCTATAAGGAATCAGTGTCTGTGTTTGCTGTGTCTATAAGGAATCAGTGTGTGCGTTTGCTGTGTCTATAAGGAATCAGTGTGTGTGTTTGCTGTGTCTATAAGGAATCAGTGTGTGTGTTCTCTGTGTCCCTGCAGGAGAGTGTGGACCTGGGGGAGATAATGTTCTCTCTGTGTTATCTACCCACTGCTGGGAGACTCACCCTCACTGTCATCAAGTGCAGAAACCTCAAAGCCATGGACATCACTGGATACTCAGGTATGGAGCAGGCTGGTGCTTTAAGAAGTACTTGCTATGGTAGTGATCACCTGTGTTTCACATATCTGTTGAGCGACGTGTGGATTGATTGCAAGCCTCCGCCCCTGACAGGCTGTCATTCCCTCTTCTAATGAACACTGAATTCATCACAATGCCTGCCTCTGATCCACACATCCATCCTACAGCTAGAATAGAAGGCTTTACTCTCTGTGTGCTGTCCAATCCCGTGCCTCAAAGTGCACCAGCAGCACAGCAATGGGAGAGGGTCCTGAATTATTTACTGCAGACTCACGCGCAAGTACAAAATGCAACTAGCTTTTAAACCAACACCTTGGCCACTTTATTAGGAACTAATAAGGAAATGGAGTTTTGCCACGGTGGTCTGAGGGTAGCAACGCTTGATGCAAACTGGGATCTGTGAAACCAGCTGAAAGGAATTCTGCAATATTCTATGTAATGACCATGATAGTGCAGTCTCAGCAGCTCCCTCGATCATTTTGAACACTGGTAGTAATACTCTCCTCTTTCTGCACACGTTATTACAACAACTCTTTGAAGATGTGACGGCTTTGAATTTGTTTTTAATTGGAATCATGAACCAGAACTACAGCAATTAAACTGCGCCCTGGAGCAGCCTGGTTTTTCTGCAGTAAACTCTTCATCAGCAGTGTGTGGTGTTGACTGTGGATCGCTGCGACACTTTGGTTATATTGCTGAGCAGGTAGATGGTAACATCTCTGGGCTTCGGATCACAGAAATAGACCCGTTGCAATGCAAGATTTATCTATTGCTGAAGTGAAATGGGAAAAGAAATTAAAACCTTTTTAAAGCTGCTTACTCTTTGTTTAAAAAAAACAACAAAAAAAAAACATTGAACATAAAGAACAATAAAAACTAAATCCGGGCTTTACTCGCGTAAAATAAACACGAAGAAAGCTAGGAGCGTTCTCTCTAATAAATCGGTTCCACTTTTACATTGTGTGTCTCCATTGACCGTTTGTGAGTATAAAGCCACTGTGATCTCTCTCTCTCTCTCTCTCTCCAGACCCCTACGTGAAGGTGTCCCTGCTCTGCGACGGGCGGCGCTTGAAGAAGAAGAAGACGACGATCAAGAAGAACACACTGAACCCCACCTACAACGAGGCCATCATCTTCGACATCCCTCCTGAGAACATGGACCAAGTCAGCCTACTCATCTCCGTCATGGACTACGACCGGTAGCCTTCTCTCCACCCGGCTCAACGCATCTTACTTCAATCACTGCTGTTTGGAGTGCTGGGGGGAAATGCAGAGTTGCTGATATTGGCTCAGGGGCCCATAGGGACATTGCTTTGGCCTTTGCACTCCAGTGGGTTGGGGAGGAAGTCCTTTTTCAGTGACCCCTGCTGGTGAAGTCAAGCCAGACTGGCCCTCCTGGCCAGGGGTCAATGAAACTGAAATGTTTAGACGACACAGAGCTGATGTTTGCCGCTGTCTCCCTCTCTATGCAGGGTGGGGCACAATGAGATCATCGGGGTGAACCGCGTGGGGATTACGGCCGAGGGGCTGGGCCGAGACCACTGGAACGAGATGCTGGCGTACCCCCGCAAACCCATCGCTCACTGGCACTCCCTGGTGGAGTCCAAGAAATCTGTCAAAGAGGTTTGTGCCAAATAGATCTTCAAATACCGCCAAGTTGGGTGAAGCTGTGCATGTTTTCTGTTCCCTATAAAATTGGTATGCCACAAACAAGACCATGCAGTCTCCTCTGATTTTAAAAGCCAGTACATTCATTAAAAACTGACAACATGAACAACGATCAGTCCTCTCCAATAAGATTAGCAGAGAGGGACTCCGTTCCCACCAGGTTTAATACTAATTTAAATCCTTCTGTTTCAGCCGTTACAGTTCAGTCTTTATTGCATCAAACTCTATAAATCACAACCTGTCACCTTTAAGAATGTACAGCGTTTAACGATGCCACAGTGCAAGAGCTAATGGAAGTGTGTGGAATGAACTAAACCATTGTCAAAAATATGCAGGCAAAATATAGGTGTGAGCCTTAGTGTTTTATATAGTATGAAGAGTACAGTGCAGGTCATTTCACATGCAATGCTACTTCACTGTCCTTTCCCTATACAATTAAAAAAAAATCATTTATAAAAAGCATTCCCAATGAGTTTCAACACGTTTCATACTGAAGTTTAAACATTACAAAAAAATGCAACACAAACGTAGCTGTTTTAAGCCTGCAAATTAAAGTGAAAACGAAAACAAGCAGTTCTTAAAGCACCCTTCAAGTTTGATTCATTTGATGCTTTTTAAAGTTCGTAATGAAATCGCTCATCTCTGCTCTTTCTCCTCTCCGCAGTGGCAGGGTCGTACTGCCAGCTTCGACAGCCAGTGCTCCTGCCCTTCCCCCAAGCCTCCTGCCACCCCCTGAGAGAGAGACCCAGAGAGTGAAGGAGGAGCGAGAGGAGCTGCCCTGGCCGTCGCCGCCAGCACGGCTGTGAACATACTGTACAGTGTCCCTGTCTGTCTGAGGAAAAAGGAAAAACACTCACTCCTTACCCATCCCAGCTTCACTTCCAAAGAGAGACCACAGAACTCTCCTCAAGCACAAAGAAATCGCAGACTGAACCCTCCTGGCAGCGCAGCAACGAGAGCTGGAATCATCTGAGAACCCACGTTTGCACTCGGAGTGGATATTTTTGTATTTCGTTAATCCTGAATGCGAGAAGTGTAATTTTTAATTTAATTTTAAAGGCCTGTAGATCTCTCCCAGGACCAAGCTCATGTGTTACAGGAGAATCTTCTCTCTCAAAGTATTTTACATTCTATATCGGGGCTCTGTTCACAAACTAGCGAGTCATTTAAAGAAAGCGTTTTAAAAATGTTTTTGTTGTTCTTGATGGATTAAATAAAAGTTTGGATTTTTATTAAACTAGCTGTAGATTTCTGCCGGTACCAATAAATAAATAACTAACATTTGTCTTAGAAATTTAGCAATTTTGTCTTTTAAATAAATAATAAGCTTTGTGAATAGGGCCTGTTCAAAATCTTTCCGCTCCAAGCTGGACACTGCTGTGAGAAAGTGGAGACTACAGCTCTTGAATGGCCACTGAAGCCTTGGTTTGGAATCAGCTGGACATGTTTTCCTACCCCGCTGGACTCGGCCTTGGGAAGAGGACAGGCGTCCCACCTGGTCTGCCCCCGAGGGGTCTAAACGGACAGAGAGAAGAGAGGAATCGGTTTTAGGAGACCGAGGAAGGTTACCTGCAGCAGAAACAGGGCCTGGCTCCTTGGAAGCGTTGCTAACGTTTGATTGTAGAATCAATCTCCACATTGAGCTCTTTCATGGATGGAGATGGAAATTCATAGCTCACAGAATTGATTGGGTTTGACAGAAGGGATTATGTGTTTGAAAGAAATGCTTTAAAAAGGGAGAGTGATAACCAGGGAATGGAAATCAATTTGAGCTCCATCACTCTTCTGTTCCCTTTTTCTTATCTTCTTTTGGTCCTTTGCTTTTCTTTCATAAGTTTGCGATACACCAGATAAAATAAACGATTAAAAAGTTGCATCCTGGTACCTAATCATCTTCCTGGACTTCAGGTCACTTTCACTAAAAAGAGGTCCAGCTTTAATCAGATCATGTGACCTACAGCACAACACAAGTGATCAGTTACCAGGAAGCAGTAGTTTCTTTACATTTTTTTTTTTGTCCTTGAAAAATCTGTAGTAAAGGAATCTCGTCAACCTCAGCGGAACCTCTTTATGAAAGATCTCTACCTCCCTCACGTCTTCAGGATTATACATTTCAATACATTTGAAGCATGCGAGGGGAAAATGAGGTTTCGTGAACGGGCGCGCATCGCTGCCCATTTGAAAGAGGGGCGTGTGACAATATCAGGGTTGACTTGCCTTATTTCAACCTGCCTAATTATTGCATTGTATGATGCATGATTGCATTTTAGACTTTCATCAGAGCTTCAAAATTACAGATCCATTTTTTACCACACTTTTGGGCAGCAGGGTCAGAATTCTCAAGTAATCCATATTTTTTTTTTGGAAAACAGAAACTAGTTACAAAACACACCCTCCGCCCAGACCTCCAGGCTACAGCACACAGACCCCCCCCCCCCTTACAGAGAGCACAGTAACACAACCACGACAGGTTTTTGTAAAGGATAAAGGACTTTTTCCTTTGCTTTCCTTATTTCTTTCACCTCCTTGTGTTTGATACCGTTTCCCTGACGCAGCTGAGGAAGCGGAACTCCTTGAGTAGTTGGGTTAGTTGACTATAATGATAATGTAGCTTCCTTCCTTTCTCTTTGGAACTGATTAGATTGTGTTTTTGTGTTAATTATTCTCCTTTGTATTAACATTTCTTCTTCTTGTTCATGTGCTTGTGTGGAAAGAGTACCTTTACAATTTTGTACTAAAATAAGGATTGTATTTGTAATATGAATGTTTGAAAAGTTTCTCTGTATTTTAAAAGAAAAAAACCCCAAGAAAACTAATAAAGGTGTTGGTTCTAAACGTGGTTTGTGCAGCGTGGCTGAGTTCTCACTCGTTTTAAATGACGCGCTCACCTCAGGTTATGTATAGAGCTCAGTTTCTGAGGTTGTGTTTGAACATACAATATTAACCAGGAGAAATAACTCATGTGTAAAATTCCCTCCTGCATTGTTGGCAATGATAAATACAAATTAAAAAAGCTGTCAATGGCATATTTCAACCATATGTACTTTCCATATGGGGTGGGAAATAATAGCCCACAAACCCAAGGAAGGCAGGTCGTGCTGCGTTCAGCCCCCTGCAGAGCACATCTGAAGGGAGAAGTTTATGGAGATGTACAAGAGAGATGACAGTGAGGCGCCAGGGAGAGAAGGCAGTACATGGTTTATAGATGCACACCCCTCACAGAGAGGCTGGAGCCAAAAACGCAAGGCTTCGTGCTTCACTGTTTTGTAAAAGTGAAGTTTTCTTATAAAGTGAGATTTCCTGTTGAAGTCTATCAGAAAGAAAGAGAGACTAAGTTTTCTCTTAGTTGTGTTTGTGGGTTTTGAAGTTACAGATGACTCACCAATTGCGTCACCGAAACAGATGCATTCTCATCCGTTTGCAAGGATTCAGCCCCTCAGTGCTCGCCCACTTACTTCTAGCTGAGTGATCCCAGAACTTTATCTAGTCAGTTCTTAATTTACATTGGCAATCCATTCCATACACTCACCAACACTTTGTAACAACAACAACAAAAAAAGATTCTCATACCCATGTCCTGTCCAGTCCATGACCAGACACAGTCTCTTAACCAGGTGAAGGGGGGATCTTCATTTCCTCACAGTTATTGCTTGTGATCGTCTGGGGAAAATGACATTCATTTCCACAGCGAAAGGTTCAAGTTAGTGCCCAGAGGACACAGTGTTTATCTTTCAATGCCTTTTCAGTCCAAACTCAATTGCAGAAGGCAGAGAGAGTGTGCTGTTTTCAATCAGGTTGTCGCTGGATTGAAAATGAATTCTCCTAACGAGAGTTGACAGCTGTAAGGGGCCGGCGACGCAGAGGTGAAATTGCTTCATGTCGTCTGGAGAATAAGTGAGTAGTTCTGTATGTATGTTCATGATTAAAGAGATATACTGTATGAGGAGCAGAAGTTCTTGAATTGCCTGGTAAAAAGGGCTCCATGAACATGGACAGTTCCTGGTGTATCTAGAGACAAGCTGAACACATTGCAATGCTTCTGAGTAGCAGCTTCTCTTCCTGTTAAGGGTTCCCTGTTTAGGATTCCCTTCCTAAAGGCCAATAAACTCCTTTTTGCTCCACTGGGAAATTATAATTAAAAGCTTTGAAAAAGAAATCAATCACATTTTCCCAACCCAGAGATGAGCCTCGTTCTGCGTATCTAACCTCAGAGTTCACAAGTGCTTGATCTGCTGAGAATAAATCGGAGATTTATTTTTCACAATGAATTGATTACCCCATGGTAGCCATTCCACCTCTGCTCTCCACCTCTTAATAACCAATAAGCCGCTGGCATATAGAAATGCCATTTTGAAGGCGATTAATCATGGCGATGCCTTACTTTGCACATTGTGGGGGATTGGAAGCACATATGGGGAAGAGTGAAGATCTTCTCTTTAGCCTCATATCCATGGGCCCCCCCCCCTCCACCTCATCAGCATGTCTCTGTATGATCTCCGTCTGAATAATGGAGGCCCTTAACGAACTCCCGGTCTGACCGTGATAATTAATTCTCTGCCACACATCAAGACCTGAGCTTCAGAGGCCAGGAGCCAACTAATTAATATGGTTTCTCTCCTGCCGCGTTGTCTCCTTTTCGTTACAGTGCTGCACGGGGGGGAGAAGAGAAGAGGGGGAGAGGGATTGTGTCGCTTTCTTCCCTCACACCTGTATGACCCCCCTCTACTCCACCACTCACTCATGCAGTCTCGAAGCAGTCTGGTTAACATCAGGGTCTTATCAAGTGCTGGTACTTCCATTGCTGGCTTCAGATCAAGTATAAAGGTTTCAACGGCTTACTTTCCCATGTGGAACAGGCCTCTGTGTTTTATATACTGTACAGCTCAAAGCCAAGTATTCAACACGTAGTGTTTATACAAGTTCAAACCCAACCAAATGCATGACCTTGACTACCCTAAAACATGAATCTAAGGAGGTGAGGGAGGGAGGGAGAGAGAGACTGGAGGGAGCACCCTTTCTCTTAGGAAGGTGAGAGAGCAGTTCAGTCTCCATGCCTCAAGCCTGCCCTGGACTGGAGGGAACACCCTTTCTCTTAGGAAGGTGAGGGAGCAGTTCAGTCTCCATGCCTCAAGCCTGCCCTGGACTGGAGGGAGCACCCTTTCTCTTAGGGGGTGAGGGACCAGTTCAGTCTCCATGCCTCAAGCCTGCCCTGGACTGGACTGGAGGGAGCACCCTTTCTCTTAGGAAGGTGAGGGAGCGGTTCAGTCTCCATGCCTCAAGCCTGCCCTGTACTGGAGGGAACACTCTTTCTCTTAGGAAGGTGAGAGAGCAGTTCAGTCTCCATGCCTCAAGCCTGCCCTGGACTGGACTGGAGGGAGCACCCTTTCTCTTAGGAAGGTGAGGGAGCAGTTCAGTCTCCATGCCTCAAGCCTGCCCTGGACTGGACTGGAGGGAACACCCTTTCTCTTAGGAAGGTGAGAGAGCAGTTCAGTCTCCATGCCTCAAGCCTGCCCTGGACTGGAGGGAGCACCCTTTCTCTTAGGAAGGTGAGGGAGCGGTTCAGTCTCCATGCCTCAAGCCTGCCCTGGACTGGAGGGAGCACCCTTTCTCTTAGGAAGGTGAGAGAGCAGTTCAGTCTCCATGCCTCAAGCCTGCCCTGGACTGGAGGGAACACCCTTTCTCTTAGGAAGGTGAGAGAGCAGTTCAGTCTCCATGCCTCAAGCCTGCCCTGGACTGGAGGGAGCACCCTTTCTCTTAGGAAGGTGAGGGAGCAGTTCAGTCTCCATGCCTCAAGCCTGCCCTGGACTGGAGGGAGCACCCTTTCTCTTAGGAAGGTGAGGGAGCAGTTCAGTCTCCATGCCTCAAGCCTGCCCTGGACTGGAGGGAGCACCCTTTCTCTTAGGAAGGTGAGGGAGCGGTTCAGTCTCCATGCCTCAAGCCTGCCCTGGACTGGAGGGAGCACCCTTTCTCTTAGGAAGGTGAGGGAGCGGTTCAGTCTCCATGCCTCAAGCCTGCCCTGGACTGGAGGGAGCACCCTTTCTCTTAGGAAGGTGAGGGAGCAGTTCAGTCTCCATGCCTCAAGCCTGCCCTGGACTGGAGGGAGCACCCTTTCTCTTAGGGGGTGAGGGAGCGGTTCAGTCTCCATGCCTCAAGCCTGCCCTGGACTGGAGGGAAGATGATGAACTCATCTTTAAATGGTTTAACTTCTAAAAGGCATATTAAATTGCTCTGGAATCCTTAGCTTATTACAAATGGTCAGAAACAACCGTTCTCTTACTAGAGACAAAACTAAATTATTTGAAAACCAATTAAACACAAATTGTAACTTTTGAGATCACAAATTTATTTTGAAGACACATTTAATGCAATTATGCCTACCTTCCCATTATCCGATTCAAACAAATTCTAATTACACAGAGAGCAAACAAATCATCCCTGCATGGCAGCTTGGACATGATTAATTAAAAATAAATCTGTGTTGGGCACAATGGAATTAAATACATGGATAACGCAACTAATTCCTCATAAGAGCATTTTAATGTCATGTGTTTTACATATTGAAGTGATTTACTGAACCGTTACATATCATAAATATCACTTAGAAAGCCAATTAAAGTAGAATAACTCAATTCAAAGCAATGGCTGAAATTTGTCGGCTTCTTTTCAGACTTTAAAAACTTCAGCACTTCAAAATACAGGGTCCTCAACATTGACTATCACTTTAGAGATATATATGGTAATACAGAACTTATAAAATAACATCAAATCAGGAAAAGAACCTTTCACAAACACATCACTGCGCACCATCTTACTTCTAGCAAAAGGGATTATTATTTTTTTTATGTTATTTCAATTTCACTAAAACGATTTCATTGCAGACGGAACAAACAGGGCTCTCAGAGGAATCCGTTTCTATGCTGAAGATGCGAATGCTGTATCACAGAGAAACATTTTCTATTAAACATTCCCCAGCTGTTCGGTGCTGCTCCACGCTAGGAGATGGAATTCACATCAGGGCATCTGTATTGGTTTAATAAATCATGCACACAGACAATATTACTGTAGATAATGGAGAAAAGAAAAATACAGCCTTTGCCAACAGAGATTATGTTTGAGGAAAATAACTATGCTTTTTGAAAAGCAGATTTTGACATAACAATGTTCAGCTCAGTTTGAAGAAATGAGTCTGTCAGAGACCAACGATGTAGATATAACAAAACGACGAGAATATCCTTCTGTTCACAAGTCTGCTATTACATACAAGCAAGCACACGACCTACTTTTAAATTCCATTCAACAGGAACGCACAGACAGCTTCAATTCCGTTCTCATGGTCATGCTTCTGACCCCCTCGCAATCATTCCGAGGGCTTCTTATTGCAGTTGCGCATGTGTGTGTGTGTCTGTGTGTCTGTGTGCGTGTGTATGTGTGTGTCTGTGTCTCTGTGTGTGTGCCAGTGTCAGTGTGCGCGCTCTTTGTTTGTTATTAAGGCTGAGCTCATGAGTTGATCTCCAGTTCCACTTGCCTGCTGTAGCCGTATGCATCACAGGGTAGGTGATCGAAAGAGAGTTCGAGGGGGTGAGAAAACGGAGGAGCACAGGCTCATGGGATAGCAGTATGGCGGACAGGGGAGGATGTATTGCTAAGACAACATGCGATTGCAGGTGACCTTATCTATACAGGAAGAGGGTGTGACCTGTACAGTGAATTAAATGCAAGGCTGTCTCAGCATCTTTCTCTATAACAACATCTTCACTGCAAAGCATGATGGCAGTAAACCACAGCGATGCTGCAGCCCTGAATCTGTACAGCAGGGATATTGGAGATACAGAAATTAGATTCATTTAGGAGTGCCCACACCGACAAGAACTTTAGAGTTATGTGCAGTTAAATAAACAGCAAGCGCTCAGCTCTGACAGGAGTAATGAGTGCCTGCAAAGACTGGCACTTACAGCCAAGAATGACTCAAATAATCGCCCCCCATGCAATAAACACAGAGAACTTTTCAGCTCAGTGGTTGATAGCATCCAGGTGGGTTCTCTGCATATCCAGCACAGATTTATCCCAGCGTAAATGACTGTGTATTCATTTCACAACACTTCACAAATAATTACTTCGTAATTTCAGTGTAAGATGCCCCCTCAATACAGTCACCTAACCAGAAAAAAATGAGCTCTTATGAATTGCATCTTATCTGGTGAAATTCATTGGACATGAAAAAGCTTTCTTGGACTGTTTTCCAGGTGGCAGGAACCCAACACAAGCGATGCTCGTTAATCAGCCTGGCATCAGACAGCCCTTCAGACCACAGCCTCTGGGTTATAAACCAATAGAAAGCAACGCGCGTCCCACAAAACACATTACTAGCCCCTAGCTGTTGCTGTTGTTAAATTTGAGGGTGTCACAACTTGATGCCCCAGTTTCTAAGTATGGGCAGTGAAGTGTGTGCATGTTGGTCAGTTTCAGGTGGTATCTCTTTCTGCTTTGTGGCATAGAGAACTCGCAGCCCCCTCTATTTAATCCACTTGTTACTTTGTCAATGAATCGATATGCACAAGGGTTGCTAGTGTGGCTCCATTAGCCATTGCAAAGCTGAGCACTTATTAAACAAACCAGCAGCAGCCTGTGGCCTCTCTCGATTCCATGAAGGTACATTTCTGTCTCCGTTTTGAGAAGCAGTTGCTCGAGTTCTTTGCTTCACTCCCCCCCTACCCCCTACCCCCTACCCCCTCTTGTTTCTTCCCCAAGCAGCAGCACTTATTTTTAGCAGCTAATAATAAAAAGAAAAAAAAAGCCAAACCCTGCTAAATGGTGTATTTCATTCATGAAACCGGTTAGCTGTGCATCTCCTGGGTCCTAAAGCTAATATTACCAGGCAGTTTCTCCAGACAGTGTTTTATGAAACTGCTTTGGGAAAAAAAGCTCAGCAGTTGCCTATTGTAAATTACTTCTTACAATACAAATTCACTGAACACGAAGCTCCTGTCAGTGCAAATGATACTGGAGTCCCCACTGGGCACTGGTACTTGAGAAGTACTACTTTTTAAAACTACAACAGGATTCAACTACGTATCATAAATACTGCTTTTCAAAAGCCTTAGTTCTTTGTCTACCGTTTGAGCCACTGAAATTGAACTAATATGCACATCTAACTCATGTAAACAAATATGTCCAAGTACATGGAAAAACATGTTCCGTTTCCATGGTAATCAACTACAAGTGCCATTGGATGTTTGATTTCTGTCTGCCTTTAATCTTAATGGAATAGAGCACCACAGAGTTCAGAGCAGGTCTCCTTTATTTAAGGCTGTGGTTCCTAATAATGTGGCCCTGGTTTTAAACTCTGTTTGACCCGACAGCCCTCCCCCTTTGCTTCCACACTGGCAGCAATCTCACGCCCATCTGAACGGGGCCCTTTCATTGAGGTGCCATCAGTTTCAGCACATTGACTGTGTAACACCGCGTGAACCACTTACATCCCAAGCAATGATGAGCGTTTTTAACAGAGGCTCGCAGCTATTTCCACAAACCTCCCGTCATGCAAATCACAACCATTCCGGATAGGCCTTCACTTGCTTTTCTGACACTAATAGAATTCTTGTTTGTGTTCCCGAAACACCCTCGTTAGAGTCATTTACAAAACAGATTAGCTGAAATGATTCTTTAATATCTTTTTTTTCCTGTAGGCAATATGAAATTGTTTTTTTTTTTTCTTTTAATGTGTTTGTTTTAGTTTTTTTTATGTTTTAGATTAGTGCTCATTATTAAAAGCGGCGAGTAATGACAATGCTGGCAAACTGCGAATGAAGTGTTTAGAGCAGGATCCAATGGGAGTGTGCAGACAGGACAAAGTGGGACTAACTATCACATCAGTGTTTCAACACAGTCAAAGGCTTCGGAGAGCGTTTTGAAAAGGCGTTAGTCTGTTGTCTTCTGTCAGTGCATTTCTCTTTTTTGCATGGTCTCAAATCGCCTGCCTGGTCAGAGAAGCACAGTGTTGAACGGACTATGCTTGTTTTAGTACTGCTTAATTGCACAAGGCTAGAACTAAAACGACTTCAAAATATCATTTTCTGGTCACCAAATTCAAGTTAGGAGACAGATTTGTAAAATGGGTGTTTTTCCTCCTTAAAATTAATGAGTTAATAGGAGCGTTTTCAAAACACATTTCAGTCTGTCTAAAGCATTCGCAGGTTCAGGGATTCATGGTCCATTGCAGTTCTTCTGAAAAATAAAGTTTTTCAATGTTACTTTCTTCCTTGGCTCAGCTGCGTATCCTCGAAGGACAGCTGGCGAATTCTGCCTTTTCAAGGTTTCACAGCTTTTCCAGGAGTTCAGAAACAGCAGGGCAGCAGCCAGAGAGGGGGGATTGATACCCCCAGCTGTGCTTTTCCATTCAGAGGCTGGGCTCAGCAGGATAAACTCCACAGATACTGCAGCTGGATCTGAAACCACATCCGCCTGCAAAACAGCTCCCCACTGACACCGACTGCACAAGCCAAAGCACAGCACTGCGTTAACTCTGCCTTCACCATCCCTATGAATCTGCTGAGGGATTCATTTCACAACACTCCCCTGGTTTACCTCACACAGCAACTCCAGTCCTGTCGCTCTTCAGGGAGGAGAGACTGCAATGCACATGGGACTGACTGCATCCTTACACCTTATCATCGCACCCCAGCGAAGATGCAGATCCCAGGCAAAAGAATGTAGGGCAACACTTCACTGGAAGTCTCTGTAAGTCAAAGTCTCATCGCAAAAACGTTTTCCGAGTTCGTGTCAAATAAGACAGGCACCTTTCTTTGCAGCCTCTTTAATCTCAGAGACCGCGACGGAATTTATTTTAGATCGGCTGAAATGCAAACTCTTGAAATCCCAGAAAAATTGGCAGTTTAAGAGTTGATAAAAGCACTAGAACCTGTGGTCTGTTTCAAAGCTCTTCTTTTTAAAATGTCCGCTCTAGTGCACTGGGGTTTGAGATCTGTCCTCTAAATCACTGCAGGAAGAGCGAACATAACATAAGTGCTCTGGTTTTTCTGTTCCGTGCCACATCATGGGTCGTTATTGCTGTGGCCATTTCGAAAAGAGCTTAGAAACAGACTTGAAAGGTAGAAGTGTAAAAAGTTGTCAGGAGGTTTTAAACCGTTGTAGCAACGCGTGGGGACGTGGAGCGCTACATTTTTAAGAATCCTGCTACTTACTCCAAGAGTATTGTACAAACAAGTCTGACTGTCTGTACCCGATAATCAGGCTTGGATTAAAAACGGCTAAACTGTTACTGCCATTAAAGATTTCATTTACGTCTGCAATGCTTTTGCTTTCCCTGGCGATTTATTTTAAAGCTGGATTTATTTGAATGGAATGTAGTCATCCACCCCCGAGGCATTGCACGGAATGGAGCTTCCTGACTGATGCACTTCTAAAGTGAGTTCAGGGAACATTCACAACTACATCCTACTCTAACAAGGAAAACAATATGCTCTGGTTTGCATTGTGGAGCCGCAATGCAACTGCAACGTTCTTGTGTCAGGAAGTTCTTCCATAGAAGCCTGTATTGTAGTTACACACACACACACACGCAGACAGAAGTCTGATCTCTTCATAATTTAATACCCAAGTACAAAAAGCCATGACAAACCTCAGCTGGCATTTGAGCGAATTATTACCAGAGCATGCTACTGATTGCTTGCTATTTGCAGGCGCTGTGGAGAATGAAAAGCAAACAGGAGGGGCTCTGTGTGGAGGGAGGACGCTGGGGACAGGAAGCAATGGAAAAGGATTGTGGGATGGGGTGTGCTAGGGCTTGGGGAGTTCTGGTTTGCAGTTTGCCTCTCCATTCAGTTCAATGGGCTGAGATGCTGATTCATTACAGAGCTGGCTCTTCAGATGAACGGGAAGGTGATCGTCTTTGAACCGGATGGTTTGCAGTTCGCCTCTCCATTCAGTTCAATGGGCTGAGATGCTGATTCATTACAGAGCTGGCTCTTCAGATGAACGGGAAGGTGATCGTGTTTGAACCGGATGGTTTGCAGTTCGCCTCTCCATTCAGTTCAATGGGATTGAGATGCTGATTCATTACAGAGCTGGCTCTTCAGATGAACGGGAAGGTGATCGTGTTTGAACCGGATGGTTTGCAGTTCACCTCTCCATTCAGTTCAATGGGATTGAGATGCTGATTCATTACAGAGCTGGCTCTTCAGATGAACGGGAAGGCGATCGTGTTTGAACCGGATGGTTTGCAGTTCACCTCTCCATTCAGTTCAATGGGATTGAGATGCTGATTCATTACAGAGCTGGCTCTTCAGATGAACGGGAAGGTGATCGTGTTTGAACCGGATGGTTTGCAGTTCACCTCTCCATTCAGTTCAATGGGATTGAGATGCTGATTCATTACAGAGCTGGCTCTTCAGATGAACGGGAAGGTGATCGTGTTTGAACCGGATGGTTTGCAGTTCACCTCTCCATTCAGTTCAATGGGATTGAGATGCTGATTCATTACAGAGCTGGCTCTTCAGATGAACGGGAAGGCGATCGTGTTTGAACCGGATGGTTTGCAGTTCACCTCTCCATTCAGTTCAATGGGATTGAGATGCTGATTCATTACAGAGCTGGCTCTTCAGATGAACGGGAAGGTGATCGTGTTTGAACCGGATGGTTTGCAGTTCACCTCTCCATTCAGTTCAATGGGATTGAGATCCTGATTCACTGCAGTGGTGCCCGATAGGAAGAACACATTGACCTTGTTGTGCAGCTCCTTTCACCACACACGTCTCAAATGTGCATGTTTCGAAAGAAGCACATGGATGTTCATTTAAAAACATGACATCTGGAACTACACTAGATCAGAGAACGCTCTCGGTTTGCTTGCCTTGCCTTCCTAGAAATCTGTTACTGCTTCACTTCCTGCGTCTTCTGGGGTCAGGTTACTAGTACAATCCTCTGGAGAGAAGAAAAAAAAAACGTTCTGCATACAAGCATCAGATAATGATATTCTATTAACATCTCAAATCAAACTGACCCTATCTGAATTCCCTCTGGGTGGGGTTCCCCAGCTGGGGTTAGGAAGACGCCGAGTTCTAGAACAGAGCTGGGGTTAGGAAGACGCTGAGTTCTAGAACAGAGCTGGGTTAGGAAGACGCTGAGTTCTAGAACAGAGCCCGGGTTAGGAAGACGCCGAGTTCTAGAACAGAGCCAGGATTAGGAAGACGCCGAGTTCTAGAACAGAGACGCATTGCCATCTTCTGGTTGTTATTTATATTATTTAAAGATATGGAAGCCTCCATCTGTTTCACTAAAGCTTTCCCCACCGGGGACCCTGTTTCCTGAGCTGCCTCTCATTTCCTCTGCTTGCTTTAGTCTGTGAGTGATCGTCAGCATCGATGATTAATGCACCACCACAGAGCTCCACACATGTTTTCAATCTAGAAGGGAACGTGGGGCCACGCATTCCATGCACAGAGGAATAACCAGCAAATATTTCAATTTCAGCCCGCTTATCCCTGCCAGCATCGTTTTCCAGTTTCCAATTGCAGAGGGTTTTACAGTTAAACAGTGTAAACCTAGCGGCTGGTTCATAGATAAGTACAATATTTTTTTCTGCCGATACCTTTAATAGGATCAGCCGAGTATTTCAAATACACCAGCTTTCCACAACAGGTCTCTTTAATAACATTTCCTCCACTTGTCTCTGCTACACCATTCTGGAGCCACTGCACTCCTGCAGCTATCGCATTATCATTCCCCTCCCATTAGAATCGTACTGAAACAGCCACACAATCTTAGGGGGTCATTAACAAAAATACATTGTAAAACAGAATGGCTAGATGTTTTTTATTTTTCTACAAAAACAATCAAGACCTTGTATCCTTCAAAAATACATACAAACAGGTACAGAGGAATACAATTGGGGAAAAAAAAAAAATAATTCTTTGATATGAATAGCATTTTTTGTTCCCCATCAACATTAACGGGTGAACTGGAAAAAGACAAAACAAAAACAAACACCTTTCAAATGCATGGCAGAAACACAGCACCATGAACAGTAAATGATGTCACTGAATAGCACTGTCAATCATGAGAGAGGAGGGCAAGTATTAAACATACAGAAAGAGTGAAGTCCCATCCTGTGAAACCGCTCCACAGTCCTTGTGACCAGCTAAGACCAGATAACACAGTCCCTGGTGACGGGAAACAGAGGCCCCACGGCACCATGTACCTTCTAAAACACACTTCATTACCAGTGGCTTAGCGTTATATTACATGTGATAGTGTACTGTTTGGAGAGGGCAGAACCAGCCTGGCTCCCCACCCACCCACCCACCCCTAGTTCCACCCCCAGTTCCACCCCCTTTGCGGGGCTCACACCTCCAGCTTCTTCTTCAGGACGAGCTTGTAGAGAATCTGATAGCCGTCATCCCAGGCGTAGATCTGCCTCTCCCGGGGGTTGTACTTGAGGCTGGCGTGGGAGCTGTAGCGTCTGGGGAAGTAGACCAAAGGGGCGTCGTCGTTGGTAACCATGTCGCTGACGTCGAAGACGCACTGGACCCGCGAGCGGCTGGGCAGCTTGGTGTTGTAGACCACGTACACCGTGCCACAGATGACGAAGGCCGCCTCCGCGTTCTCCCGGGGGCAGGGCGTGTCCCACATCTCCTCGATAGCCAGCGTCTTGGGGTCCATCTTGGCCAGGCAGATGTTCTTCTCGTTCTCCTTGGTGGCGTAGATGGCCCAGAGTCCTTCCTCGTCCACGGCCAGGTCGATGAAGGTCTCGGGGGAAAGCCCGTAGACGGGGACCTGCTCCTCCGCTGGGAAGACGACGCTGTCCACCACGGTCTCGTTCTTCAGGTCGTACTTGATGACCTGGAAGTCCTGCCCCTCTTTCACGTAGTAGACGTGCCCGTCGTAGACGGTGTGCCCCGTGCCGCCCCAGGGGAAGGGCAGCTTGATCTTCTTGGCCCGCGAGGTTCCTGCAGAAGCCGCGAAGTCGCGCACCGTTTTGAAATGGTGCAGCGTGTCCCCGGAAGAGTTGTTGAAGACGTAGATCTCCCCCGACTGCGCGACCGGGTCTTTGGCCCACATGCCCGTCGCACCACCGAGCCTCTTCAGGATCTTCATGGACTTGATGCTGGATATCATGTCCCTGCAGTCTGGGGGGGTGGGGGGGAGGAAAGGAGTTCAATAAAAGTGTGATTCTGAAGTGCATTCGAAATCATGCAGAAGAAATCACCGTTACGAAAAATGTCATCCCCATGCACAGAACACCCAACTTGAAAATAAAAGTAAAAAAGCAACACTTATACAAGCATCAAATGATTAACTAGGAAAGAGATTCCTTCAGCTAATCAACTGGCATAAAAATGACTGACTTTCCATAAATATTCATTCTTTATCCTTTAGCGCTTTGTAGAGAGGATAAAACCAGAGACTTAGAGACTGCAATGTGGCAAAAGGATCCCATTTCAAAGTAGAAATCCTAAAACTCAAATGAGAAACATTTCAACTAAAAGCCTCAATTAAAACATTTCTAATTGAATATTACAACTTGTCTTGTAATATATCAACTCTTACCACTAGTGGGTGTTTTCTACTGCAGCGACGGATGAAATCTCATTTTAACGCGATACATGTTAGCAGTATTACACGTGTTCCTTTTCCTGTCCCGGGTACAGTTCGATACCTCTGCGTGATGTTAGATCTGCAGCAGCATGTCGTGAAGGAGCACTCCTTACCTGTGAGCCTCTCGTACTTCGCCTTGTTCTTCTCCTTCACCTTTCTGACCTGCTGCTCCACCAGCTTGTCATCCACTTCCACGCAGGGCGGGGCGTGGTTCTGAGTCTCCAGGAAGTCCAGCTCTCGCTCCATGCGCTCCACGCGCGTGTTGGTGTTGTCCAGCTCGCTGCGCAGTCCCTGCCGTTCCTTCTCAAGGGTCTCCATCAGGGCCACGATCTGCTGCTTGAACTCGCGCAGCTCCACGGCATAACGGTTCGTGTTGTCGTGCCATGCCGAGATGCGGTCCTGGGGAAGGGAGAGGGGGCAGACAGGAAGGAAGTGAAGATGGAGCTCATGGAAGGGGAGGGACAGTGGGCATGGAGTCGGTGTCGCTTCTTTCTCTCGATTCAATCACAGGTTGTTTTTGGTTAATCTTTTAAAAATGTGGATTAAAAAAGGCAAAATATAACAAACACAATACAAAAACTCTCATTAAACTCCTTCAAATCAGTTTAAATGTACTGAGACTGTTCTGATGGCTTAATTGTAGTGTACCAGCAAAAGCTCTTGGTAAAGAAAGTTAGACTTTCACAACACATTACACAGGGCTTACATGGGATTAACTGTTCACAGGACATTTTTTTTTTTTTTAAATTACTTAAACTTCTCGGAACTTCAAATGCAAAAGCACATTTTTTTCTGAGAAGGATAAAATGACTATATAAAACTAGCAAGAACTTAACTGCAACCCCAGAATTATATTTAAATTACAGCTCCACGTTCCTCATAGCAAGCTTAAAAAAAAAAAGTACCAAACAACAAACTGTGAGACGCGACGGTATCATTGCACAGCTGCACAGCTAGCATAGTTTGTTATTAAGTACCTTTTGGAAGATGCTATAAAAGATGTCATAATTAAATTGTAATTAGAGGGCATCTTGTTTAAAAAAAAAAAAAAAAAAAAGTCTTCTAAAAACTTTTCTAAGGATCCCCAGGTTTGGCTGGAGAGTCTGGTCATTCTTACCTCTATTGAGAGAATCCTTCTCTCGATGTATTCCATCAGAGTTTGGTGCTGGGCACAGGCCAGGGTGAGGGCAGCAAGGAGACACAGTGCTCTGAGTGCCATGGTGCTGGGGAGAGGCTAGTCAGCGTGGCTCCGTCCTGTACCAGAGTCTGGCTGTGTGCGAGTGAGGCACTCTGAATCAGGCTGGAATGCTTTCACAAAGGGAGGGAGGGGGCGGGGGAGGAGTCTGTGCACATCTGGGTTTTTAATCATTCCAGGTGTCCCGTTGGGAGTCTCGGGACAATCTTGACGGATTGGGGTTTTATTGTACCTCTGGACGGGAGAGAGTTTATTTATTTATTTTTTTGGGGTTCACCTATAGTTTTAAAGCAAGGAATAGGAGAGTTTTAATTCACTTTATTTTAAGGCAGGCAAAAAACTGGCCATTTTAAAATCGGAAAATAAGATTTGAGAGGCAGGACTAACAGATGTTGTCCAATTATTTCGTATTTTAGTAGTTAGCCGGGTAATGGTGGAGTTTAATTATTTTAAAACGGTCAGTAACCTGGAGGGCTTTCAGGAGAGGTGGTGTGGGAGACGCCTTGTGCCGTTTGTAGCTCTGCAATTCCTCAGCACTACTGTGAAGACTAATCCTCCGGGAATGCCCCTCCTGAAGTAGATTAGGGAAGCCTGCCTGCTTTTCAAGATCAAACTTTCTGATGTAGCGTTCTCTGCCTTCACTTGATTAGAAGATCCATTCTTTAGGGGATGGTTAAATTACAGGAAGGGCGCAGTCTGTCTGAAGTTAATTATGTTTTTAAAACTGCATCAGTTAGTCCAATTTTAGCAAATCTCAAGTTGTTTTATTACTTCAGAGCGATACTATCCCACAGACTGCATTACAACCCCCTCCCCCTCCTCCCCCGAGCAGCAGAAATGGGTCGTCTTTCTGCTAAACTGTCTGCGATACAGCATTTTTGAACACAAGATCGTTAGAGAAGTTAGGAAGAGTCTTGGCCTCTGTTTAAAACAAGTTTACTTTCTTTGTTAACCTTTTAAAGGTTTAGATCCACGTCAATGGAGTTTAGACCGCTGTTCTTTTCCGTTATTGGCACATTTCTGCAAATTCTGATTTTCCTTCTACCTGCAGAAACAAAAACGCTGGGGTAGCAGCTACAACTGTTCGACATTTCAAGCTTCAGTAGACCACAAACCTGGCTAGCTTTAGGATATAGCTATTAAAAAAAGACTCCAAATGCAGACAGGTGTGTCAGGGGGCTCCCTAGAAAATGTCTGCAAGCTGGTCAAGTGAATGTTCACGCAGTTCTGTTTCAGGATCAGGGTACTGGGTGAATGCCATCACAATCATGTTTTTTTCCCAAGACACAGTTTCACAGAGACTGCCAAAGCACCAGTGAGCAGCGTCAACATTTCCATCATACCATTCCGTAGGCTATTCGGCGTCCAAAGCAAACGAGTCCAGCTTTAAAAGCCTCTTGCCAAGCAGCTGCTGGCGTAGGAATAGAGGATTTCAGAGAGTAGGTTTATTCAGATTCAAGAATACAGTGATGACTTGTGTGCACTGGGAAACTATCTCTGGGAATTTTTTTCTTAATAAAAGCAAACAAGCAAGCATGGGGACATTCTGTTATTTTGGCTCTTATGTAAATGATAATTGATAATTATGAAAAAAAAAAACATTAAAACTACATTTAGAGCAACTTAGAAGAAACCCAATACATTTAGTAAGGTCTCTCTCAGTATTTCTAAAAATAACGTCAAGGAAATATGATCCCAAAACAACGAAGATGTCTCCATGGACACCATAAACTGCAGTAAACTCCTTAAGCATTGCCATTTATGTGTTTCATTTCCAAGCATTCATTGTCAGCTTGTAAAAACAGACACACACGCACTGTTTAATAGCCAAGCCTGTGCCAAGGGGAGACTTGCGTGGAAACTGCGTAAAGAATGAGATCATGCCAAGTTACACAACAGTAGCCCGTTTATTTGTGACTCGCTGTTACAATCGTTAAGTACCAAACACAGAAGAACACTCACTACTTTGTAAAACCAAAGACTTAAAACAACGAGATGAAAGAGGAATATTTCCAACCCGACCCCATTTCTTATTAAAACATACAGTTAGTATTTTGTTAAATAGCTATAGTTTTTTTTTTTTTTTTTATTAAGTAAAATTTTACAATCACCCCAAGTACATTTGCAATACTAAAAATTAACAGATAATTAAAAGCTGCCTACATGTCTAAAGGGGAAAAAAAAAGAAATCACACCATATCAAAAAGGTTAATTCCTCACATTAGTGTAGCAAAAATATTTCAGAAATCTTACATTAATAGGAACACACACACACACACACACACACACACACACACACACACACACAGCAGTGGAGGCAGATAGTTTTCTTGTGCAATTCAACACTTAACAATTTCAGACTTTTTTTTTTTTTTTTTTTTTAACTGGAATGCAACAGCCTAAATCCCAAATGTTCAAACAGACAGAAAGCACATGACAAGGCACCTGAGCCGGCTACACATGCACACAAAGCAGGTCTGCTCTCATTTCTAGAAGAAAGGGAACAGAGACGAGACACTTTATTAAACTTCTTCATCAGGGATGAGCCTCCCCTACGACAGTGTATCACTGAGACTGTACAGAGTGGGAAAGCTGTTAGTAACACAGTGATGAAAGCGTTAGCCGTGCTCTACGAGTTTCATTCCTGATATGAATTCGTGCTGGGACAACAAACACTAGAATACGCAAACAAACAAACAAACAAACACTGCCTGAAATGTAAAACAGGAAGCAAACCTCAATGTATTCCTTCATATTACAGTTTACTGTCTGCGATGCAATGCAAAAGGAGACCAATGCAGAAACGACGAAATAGGAAACACACATTCTACTGTACAGAAGAGTGCTCCTCTGCTTCCTCTAACTGCAGGGAGATTATTAATTATGATTATTATACTGTAATATGGTACAAATTATACTTTTGTTTACCAGCTAGTTCAAAGTGAAAGAATATCTGAACACGGAGGAACATCATCCCAGCACTAATATTACCCTGCAGAATAAGAGAACCCAGTTCACGTCTTCAATGTGATTGAACCACAGTTTCAGAGGGCTCATGCAGTAACAGTAATGTAGAAATTATACAGCCTCAACCTGCTATCCAAAATAGTGATTTTTTTTTCAGCCAGTTCATGAATATTCAGCGCACTGAAACCTGCATTTGTTTCTGATGCACAGAAAATGCCAGTGGCCTAAAATTCAGATCTGAAAATACAAAATGCAAAAATACATATTTTTCAACAATATATTTGGTGCAACCAAACTGCAGAAGGCTCCCAAATGCAGTATATTCTCATAAAGTCGACTATGAAACAGAACAGATCTGCAATGAAACATGCTGATAATAGTATGCAAGGCTTGACATTAGGCAAGCTATGTGATTCACCATATAGAATCTACTTATACTGTAATGTCCATTTAAATATGATTGCATCATTAAAATGAAAGCCTTAATCACTGTGTGTATATATAGCACAGTCACTTTGGGAATTTCACTTCAATTCTACATGTGAATGTTTAAAGAAGACTCGATACATAGACCTAATCAAAGCTTAATGAAGTTCCCACTAACTGGGGAAGGTTTGCAATTCTTCTGCTAACTCAAACGCAGATAACGAAGACGGCAGCATACAGAGCATGCACTCTGCCAATGTCGAACACATATAGTTGAAATCGTATTAAAAAGCAGCCTACCCGACATCACAGACCTACATGTAAAGTGAAAATGCAGAAGTACAATCTAACGGCTATACGTGCCACAACAGTTTTGAAAATATTAAACTAATAAAACGAACAATAAATCATCATAATGAAGCCTTGACACCCACAAAAAAAAGTACATTTTAAATTAGTTATCGATCTACATATAAATTTACAATACTATGAAAAATGAATGCTAATTAAACACAGGTAGGCTAGCTATACTGTACGTGCCTAAAACAGTCAGGTAAATAAGTAAGTAAAGTGGAAACAGCAATACAAGGAACTGGCTGTACAAATCCTACTGTTATCGATAGATTGATTTTAAATCCAACACGCAAGAGAGAAAGATTCTGCGTCTCCATTTCTCGCCTCTTCTCCCTGAACGCCTTTGAAAAAAGGACAAGAGACTTACAGGACCTTCTTCAATTTACCACACAGTTAGCTCAGCATATCAGGCAATGCTTAGTAAGGCACTATGAGGAAAAAACTCTCCAAACTGGCCCAACGCTGCGGCACGCCCACGGGTCTCTGCACCGTGCCTGCACGCCCTGCAAGAACGACATTCTAAAAAGGGGGATGGTTTGGATTTGAAAACGGTAAAAAGGTCTATCACTATTGAGCCAGCCCTTTCCTCTAAGCTGGTCCGCATGTATTAGTGCCCCAGTGCTCTCCTTGCTGAGGGTGTTCTTTGTCCAGTAAAGAAAGCATGGAGGACTAATAGATGAAGACCACCACAACAGAGGTGTGCCGTCAGGGAATTAAACTGAGGTACAGTCACTGAAGCACTCACAAACCTGTGCAACTCACAGACCTTAGAAAAAGCAGGCATCCTCTCCACCCCCCACCCCATCTGCAAATCAAAAACACTCGACTGTGGTCTCTAACAAATCCAGACTGGCTTTGTACAGAGGTGCCCTCATCTGGAACCCCTTTCGAACCCAACTGTTCAAAAACAGCAAAGTAATTCACCACACACTAACCCCAGATCAATTCTCCAGACTCCTACCCACCCAGTAACGTACCCGTATCCCTGCAGTCTTACTCCCTCTGGTTACCTGCTGCAGACCATCTTGGTGGCTGAGTGGACACGCGCGTTGCAAGTCTCCAAGACTGTAACCGCGCTCCACTGCAGCCCAAAAGCAGTAGCCATCTCACAGAGGGCCCAGGGGATGGGGTTGGAGAGGTGGAAGGGGATAGGAACAGCACGGGGGATCCCAGTCCTGTTTTTGATACCCTGTTGAGATGTGCCTAAATCAAGTCTCCCCTGGCTGCCTGGATATATTCCAGAAGACGGAGGCTTGTGAAGAACTTATTACTGGACTGCAAGAGCAGATTGAGAACCGGTCCGACTGCTCAAACCTTTAGCAACAAATCTCAACAAGGCAGCAAACAAGTGGATTCCCCACCCCGACGATGCCTTGCTTTCTCCATGCAGAAACGGATCCCAGAAGGACAAGCTCTCACGGCATTCAGAAGACACTGCAGGCGGTTTGAAACACAGCCAGGCTGCTGCGCGTTTGGATGCTCTCGGATTTCTTTTTGGTTTCCATTAAAAACAACATGAAAAGGGAACTAAATAAAATCTGTCGACCCCTGTTTTTAGCCGTGATTTTTTTTCTTTCTTTTGAAATATCTTTTGTGCTAAACCCGGTCACCACAAAAGCTGCACATTTCAAAACTGGCCACCTCTGCTCTATAAAACAACTTGACTTTCCCCAAGACCAGGAAACCAGACTGACTTAAACGGAACCCGTTAGCTTCTGAAACTGGAATGGAAGTGTTCTTGGGAATGTGCACCCAGCAGTATGAATTACAAACGGTAGATCTTGGCACCATCTCGGCCCATGCCAAACTAATATATGCTTCAGCATATTACATGGAATGTGTTATCCTGTGATAATGCCATCTTTAGAAATGCATTCTTAGCAAACATTTACAGTGGAATTTGAGATATTGTGCCAAAAACATAATAATTACAAAACTTGCATAAACACAATGCAGCTTAACTGTGTGATTTAACACTACATCAACAAAACAGTGCTCAAGGCTTAGTAAACACTGCAGAATAAAACTGAAATGAACTAATGAAGCAAAAAAACTAAACAAAAACCCTAAATGTACAGGCTGAGTGGCTCCCAGTTTTATCTTAAACATTGATGGGAATGGCGAAACACCTCAGAATTAGTGGAGGTCATCAAAACAAAAACGTGTTCAAAATAAAACGTGGTGCCCTTAAAATCACAAGCATGGCTCTGTAGGGAATGATGTCATACTTCACTTTTCAATGAGATCTTGGTAGATTATGTTCATAGTCCTTCTGTGAGTCAGATGTAACACCGGCAGTATTGAAGCTAACTATTCCAGTTGTGAAGAGGCTGATAGTGTCCTGTTGGGTAATTCTGTCTCTCTCTTTGTCTCTCTCTCTCGCACGCATGCACGCACGCACGCACACACCTAGAGCAGCAACAACAATTCTTCACAGAGGATCGAAGAACAAACTAAAAACACTGAAACAATAAGCGGCATTACTATAGCGAGGAGCAGCTGGACAGCCTGAATTCAAGTGTGAATTACACTCTGTGTAATGAATGGTGAAGCATTTTGAAATCGACAAATCTTGTTTAAAACTAAAACTAACTTCTTAACAATAATAATAATAATGATGATAATAATAACAACAACATCTATCCTGTCAGTTTAGAAAACTCAATTCTAGATTCCTATTGGCAGAAACTGCAAAGGGGATTCCTTTTCTCCCCAGCAGTGGGTGCTATTGCTTAATTAAAATATATTAACAGCATGACCTCGCTGCCAGTCTAACACCACTCAGCAGCACTAGGAACACGAAGGAGTGAAACAGCCTCCTTTCTCTTTTGTTCTTTTAAAAAGCTGCTTTTTTTTATAATATCCTGCACATTATTTTTTTTTTTTAAGCTTTTGGATTAAAACATACATATTTATAAAAGATTCATTCTAAAATAAAAAAGAGAACAGGCTAAATATTTGAGTTAGAATTTAAAAGAAATTAAACTGAATCCCCGTACCCCGTCAACATTAGTGAATTTCACAGCGGGGTACAGAGGGAGTTTAACAGCCCTGTTACTAAGGAGAGTGTGCACAGTCCCTCTGGTGTCGGAGTAGAGAGGGAAGAATCCATTGCTGTTTGCAGAGGTGACCGATCAAGCCTCGGTCTTAGCAGGGCAACCCCCTCCCCCTTTTCCTACTCCAAATTGGTGTGTTCCATCTCTCTGTAGCCGACAGGCTTACATAGAGGGCAGCTGGTCCACCTCACTCTTGGCACCTTATTCTTCAAATCTGAAGCAATCAGTCACCTCCTTTTCACAGTCCCCAGTCTTTTCATGCAAGGGAATTGTCTAGTTGTGTCTCTATTTATTGATTACTGATTACCCCCTCCCATCCCGCATTAGGGGCGAGCTAAAAATCAAAGACTGCCTTCTTTCCATCCCCATCCACTCAGCCAAGGGAACTGGTGGAATTCGGTAGGTGTTTGATCTCCATGGTTACGGGTATATGAGGGTCGCCAACTGTCTCCCCCCAAGCCCAGGGGCTCCCTAAACCACCACGCCCCCCCGCTCCCCTTTTACAGGTAAGAGTACTTGGTGGGGCTGAGGGGGTAGCCGCTGTAGACAGCAGTGGCTCGGGAGGTGCTGATGTATGGGCGAGCTGCAAACTGGTGCTGGTACTGCGCCGCTGGCATGCTGGCGGTGGCCAGGAGGCCGTGACCCATGCTGACTGGCACCTGGTGGACCAGGCTGGCGGGGTGGTGAGCGAAGGTGGCAGGGTGGCGCGAGGAGCCCTGCGAGGTGGCCAGCAGGTGCGCCATGGAGGGACCGGGAGCCAGCGTGGCTGAGGGGGCGTAGGTGTAGAGGTGAGGCTGGCTGCTCAGGTGGGAGGCTGCAGCGCTGAAGTGGGGCAGGCCGGAGCTGTGAGGCGGGGTCTGCTGGAGGCAGTACTGTCCCTGGGAGGACAGCGGCGCTGCAATGTACGCCTGCTGCCTGCGGGAGGAGCCGTTTCCAACACGCTCCTGGGACATCTGCGGCTGCACCTGGAATTGGAAATTCTCATTAAACGACAGGACAGGCATTTGAGCGAGTGATGAGCAACAGGTTCTCCAAACCAGATTTGAGACGTGCATTTTGAAGCCAGTTGTCAACAGCAACATTTGGGCATGACCACCTTGCTATGGTGGAGTGGAGCACAGTAAAAGTCACCATCCACAGTCACCGACTAGGGGAGCGGTAAACTGTCTAAGATTTTTAGGGAACTTCAGTTTACTAAACGTACATGCACATGGCACACAGTTCTGTGATGGATCTTCATACAACAACAACGTAATTTTCCCTAGAACACAGTTTTGTATTGGACAGCCCCACCCCTGAGGTGTGGTACCTGGCTGAGGTTGAGGGGCTGTGTCCCGCTGTGTGCCGCTCGCTGATGCCTGTAGCTGCTGGAGGTCCCTGCACTGCTGGTCTGCAACATGTTAGTGGACGAGGCATTCTTCCCCTTGCTGTACACGCTGGAAAGGTATCCTGAACAAGGAAATCAAGAACAGCTGTAATGTTATTATAAACCTCTCACCAGTTATAGACGAGCGGTTACTAGCCCTGTTGTAAATGAGAGCTAGGCTTTGAATCCTGATTCACTTTTCTAAGTCATCACCACATCCTACACAGAGACACAGGCTCTCATGTGAAGGGCTGGCTCTCTCACTTCCCTAAGCCAGGCTACACCCTCTTACATTTCCATTTGCTGTTCAAACACTTAATCCATTTATTACATTATTAATGCGCTTCGTGTTTTATTGTTGGGAGTGGAACAGCCTAATACCACATCCAGAGAGTTTGAGCTTAGCAGAGTTTATAATAAAATAGTCTGACAATAAGCATGCATGTTTACGGTGTGGTTTTTATTGTTGGTCTGGCGATGTTATTGGGGGGGCTTGTTTAAAACTAAAACCCGTCAATTACTACACATCTGAAGCTTGATTGTGAAAGGAGACGGCACTGACCTGACACTAGGGCGGCGCTGGTGGCCAGGCCCTCCCCGATCTGGGTCTTGGAGGGGACGATGATGGTGCGGGACTGAGGCGGGTTTGCCGAGGCGTCTCTGAAGCTGGGCAGGCGCTCCGAGGGGAAGGGGCTGCTGGTGGAGGAGTCCGAGTCGGGGGAGTCGTGCACGGTCACACAGCTGATGACGTTGGGGCGCTGCTTCATACCCGAGCTGAGAGGTGGAAAGAGAACGATAGGAATACGCAGGGAATCGGAGCGGACGCCCCTCTAAATTAATAACAACTTTAATCTCAAGAAACTGCACTAAGGAAATGTTTGTACCAGGAGCAACATCTAGAAAATGTGTGTGGTGTGCATGACCTATAACGATAAGAAAAACACACGGACCAAGAAGGGTCATAATAAAGCAGTCTATTTATTAAACCACATGGAATCAAAGTGGATCATGCATTAAAGCATTTTATCCCGATATCCCCCCTGAACAGGATCCCTTTTTCCTTTTCTCCTCACCCACCCCCTTCTCACACCTGGTTCCCACATTTCACACATCCATCATCACACTAATGGGAGACATTTACAACCAATTCAAAACCGGGAGAGGCCAACACTTCCTAACCCTCGTAAAATCAATGAATACTGTTGAAGGCATTCCACAATTACAAAGATTTGAAACTGCAGCAAAACTAAATCACCGCGTTTTGCAATTAAACGTATTGATTGTGCCAAATTCACAAAGAAGCAGATCTAGGGACCAGCTCACACAATGAAAAAGTGAAAAAACTAACATTCAGAAACTCTGTAACCGCACTGCTACACTGCAAAAAACAGTGCGCCCTGCTGAGTAATCAACACAGACCATAGTAAAATAAAAAGCACTGAAGTGAAGCATGTCTGAGAGAACAAGTCTTACCCTGCCAGGCTGTACTTGCTGTCATCCTCGTCCTCCGTGTCGCTGCGGATGGTGATGACACTGACGGCGGGGCTGGGCGTGTCTGGGATGATGATTGGCTGGGACAGCATGGCGTTGAAGGGTGGTGTGGCCAGCAGGGGGCTGTGTTGCACCAGGGAGGGGACGGGGTCCAGCAAGGTCATGGTCCTGAAAACACAAAAGCCAGCGTTAGAGCAGGCAAGGGGCTTCAAGTTTCAAGTCCCTTGCTCCCTCTGCAGCGTCGGGACGATTACCTGCCACGTTCTTCTGCTTGCCGAGCTTTGGCTCTCTTCCCCGAAGCTCCTCCCTGCTGCGGCCGGACCATGTGAGCCACGCCCACGTTGAGGGGCTGCGCTGCCAGGGTCACGTGACCAGCTAGCAGAGACGGCTGCTGCATCACGCCACTGTACTGCCCACCATGCGAGCTTCTGAAAGTGAAGAGGAAAGGGAAGTCAGCTCACCCACACTGCTGCTACAGTCCTGCCACTGGGCCTGCTTATTCTTTTTAGAATCAACTGAACAAGGCACCCTTTTCAATGTACCTCCAGTATAATTTTGGGACCAGCCCATTAGGTTTCATACATATATTTCTGTGGAGTTACGTTCAAATGAACCAACCTTCTGTGTTCAATGAACCATGACAAATACTTCCATGATATGAGATTGCGTATATAGGCAGCCCTTTCACCTCATTTATGCAAAACAAAATCACTACCCAGCTACATTACATCCACTAATTTCTTAAATGATGAACACATGTGATTTACGGCTGATATGAAGGTTTTTAATAAAACAGTCATTGATGACCGTTGTATTGTATTGCAAATCATACAAAGTACTCCATCAGGGATCTCCCATCTTATGCATCTGTGAATCAAAAGTGGGTTAGCTTGAGCTGGTTTTAGTCTATTCACTCTACCTGTATAAAGTGTGATTAACTTCATTTAAAAATCTCTCAAATATATAATCGTTTGAACTGCGTGCCCTAGACCTCGCTCGAGTCGACGCTGCTCACCTCCAGTCGGAGCCCATGCTGTCTGGGAGGACGGCCCCCAGAGAGGACTCTGGGATGACCGCTGAGGCCGGCTGGACGGAGCCGTGGAGGGCCATGCCGGGCAGCTGCTGCCACGAGGAGGGCAGGATGATCTGCTGGGTCCCCGCGGGCCAGGCCTGCTGCAAAGAGCAAATACACACACACACACACACACACACACACACACACAGGTCAGCATGGCCCAGACACGCTGTCACACTGCAGGAGACGGGGCCTCACAATGACAGGGGAGGGGAGGGTGCTGCAGGCTGAGGTGCTGGCATGGACAGCCCAGAGGAGTGGCTCAAATCTGGGGAACTCGCTCACTGCACAATCTAGGATTAAGGTCAATTTGAAGTAGAATGACAAATCCGAAACGCCGTTTGTGCAGTATTTGCCTATTAATTTCAAATAGGTGGTACATCTCTCATTTTTAAAACACTCAGATCACATACAGAAGTACCAGCAAAGAAGCTTTGTAATATATTTATGCAAGCGTAAATGTTTTCAGTATTAGACAGAGGTCGGTCAGCGAGTGCTGCTTTGCGTTCCGTCACATGCAAAGCTTAGCGAGTTGCACAGGCATTTTCAATTGCCCTGTCTCTGCAAACAGCTAGTGTGCTGGACATCTTTCTACAGCTGGCTCTCTTGCTCTTTTTCTTTATGAATGTACGCTGATGAGAATTCAGTGCAGAGGCAAACAGAAACCTTAGCTCTGATCTGAGTGCTGGTTGTGGTGCAACTGAAAATCGGGAGACAGGATACAGATAACATTATTCTGTACTCCAATGTGAATGCGAGTCCGTTGAGTGTTTATGTATATTAAAAAAAGAGAGGGTGAAAACAGAAAGCCTGGAGAAAACAAAAAGGTGATTCAGACAGCTATGGATCCAAGCAGAAACTGTAATGGTTTTCTACCTATGATGGGAAAGCGCTGAGCCTTTCAATGAAGGTGGAGTGTGTTCTAGCTGTAGATAAGGAACTACTACAAAAGCCTTGGAATGAGGGTGGATTGTAGAACGGGTGAAAGAAAAAAAAGCATCAGAAATGTACTTTTTTTTCCCCCCCCATTGCATAAAAACTACAGTGGTGGCCACAGATATGCCAACACCTTACACTTTCCAGTCACTTTAAACACATCAAAACATGGTTGAACTGCAACAGCTTGCTCCTTTTTAGTTTTCCAAATTCAAAAAAATGCATAGGTGGCAGAAATGTGAAGAAAAAAAAAAAAAGACTTTTCCAAACGGACAGCAAACTATTACACCACTTGAATGAGCCTTGATCACTTGGATATTCTTTTTTGCTCGACCGGCTGGTTTCACAGACCCGATCAGCACCACTAACGTTCAGTAAAGTAGTCCACGAGTCTGTGAAACCAGTGGTAGGATCTTTGTAACAGTTCAAGAACGTTTAGGTTATGAATAAAAATAAAACTACTGGAGAAAGTAAGGGCGGTGGAACGTGTGTGAGCAGCACTGTACACAGGCTGAAATCTTTCAATTCCTTACAGCCCCAAAACCCCTCTGGAGGCGGTCCAGATCAGCTCTGCAGCGGCCCTCTGGGATCCTGTCACTGTAACAACGAGCAGCAAAGAGCCGAACGCCCTGCTGCAGAGAGGTACAGGATTGGGGTCAAAGTAAAAACACACACACATACATGAACCGAAAAATTCAAGCGCCTAAAAATAAAAAAAAAAAGAGAGAGGGGGAAAAAACATTGCAGCATGCCTGTTTCCATAACCTGCATTGAGACGAAAGCGAAGGAGATTAAATAGAGAGAGAGTGATTGGAGTGAGTGCGTGCTCTACGGGACACACACACACACACCGCACAGACAGGACAAGGACAGAGAGAGAGAGAGAGCCAAGCCGTGCTCGCTTTTCTAAGCCAGGCGCATGCCCTACCCGTGCCCTAAAAGAAACCTAAAAGACAGGCAACAAGGCTTCTGTTAATGCACAGACGAACAGCCCAACCCTCACCCCACCCCCAACCTGGAAAAACTGCCACAGAAACAGCACTACAGTTTGGAGATCCACTCGCTGAAACAAAAAAAGTGTTTCTCAACTGCACAGGAGAAAAAGAGGGGGGGTTGCAAAATGAAGCCCTGGATGCACACCAACAGCTACGAGAATGTTCTGAAAGATCCATCTAGTTCAATTTCTGAAGCTGAGTGAAGACGTAATCCACCGCCATTAATATCAAGAAAACAAAAATAAATCCAAGCAATGCTTCAATAAATTCACACACCTAAAAAACCGGGATTACAATGCACAGCTTGAAACCGAGCTTGCATCAGCATTGGGTGCAGACTGGTTGGGATTGTCCGCGGGGTTCAGTTTATGTACGTGCATTCTGAGCAGTCTAGTTCTCCGGCTATCAAACTGCATTAAGAGCTGCCACTACTCTGCAAGTCTGTGATGAAAGCTTGGAATGCATTTTGCTAACCAATGGCAGAGATGAGGAAAAACAAGTGGGGAGGGAGTGGAATTACAGTAGTCCAGTCCCCACGGGGCCACTAACACCACGTTTTAGTTTCAAACCTATAATGGTATTTTTTTTATGCTTTACAAAGTTGTGCTGCCTATAAGAGTTTTTCTTTTTTTTATATTAGGATCAGGGTTGAAACAAAAGCATGGACTGGGAGCAGTCTTAGAGGACTGAAGATGGGCACATGTCAGCTCTAGATAATCAAGGAGAGATTCAATTAAACACAGCGCTGCTGGGGACTGGGCTTTTTCGTTCTTGTTTTATGGCGCCATTCAATCAAAGTTTCAAATTGTGGGAGGATGCCAACCAAACACAGTACAGTCAAAAACATGCGGCGATATTCGAAACACATACGCCACCCAGGAAGTTTGATTGAATTCCACCACAGGAGCGGATCACGAGCAGGCAGCTGCATTTGTTAAATGAATCTCGCCCTTAGTCACCAACACCAGTGTTAGGGGGTAGCAGGGAGTGGGGGTGGCGTATGAAGGCAGCAGGCGAAGCACATACAAAAAGGCGCAACAATTAGCACATGCTTCCATGCCTTCTGCAAATCGAAGGGTAAAAAAAAAATACTAATGAAATAAAACAAAATGAATAAATCTATAAACAGAATAAATGGCGCTACTTCAGGAGCAAGAGCAGTCAGTGCGAGTGATCACAGCGAGACGGAGGAGGAGGAGGAGGAGGAGGTGGTTTTACCAGGACGGTGGCGGTCTGCTCTAGCAGGGCCGGCCTGCCTGCTGCGCAGTTCAGCGCCAAGGGGACTGCGTACTGCGGCGCTATCGTGGCAACGTGAGGGTGCAGGGTGGCCACCATCAGAGGAGTACAGGTGCCCTGGAAAGGAGGGTGGGGGTGGCGGGTTAGTTCTCTTCCATTGTGAAGTGCTGCGGTTCAGTCATGACTGTCCTCGTAGGGCTGCAGAACACGTTTTATTACGAAACCAGACCAGCTGGTGTGGACAAATACTGGGGACGACTGACCTAGTCACCTAGTTTGGGAGGAATGATAAAAATGGGAGGTGGGGGGGTGAGGGGGGGGCTACAGTGCCCATCTGCAATTTCCAGGTTTAATATTAATAACCTCTTCAACGGAACTGACTTGAACCTAACTTAACCTTTTATAGTCCCGTTTTACATACTTCTATTGAACATCCTCCTCATCCTATAAACATATTTCTTAGAATCAGAAGTACAGAAACAGATAGTCCGGTGAGGAACAAAGCACCCTTTAAAAAAAAACAAAAAAACATTTCTTATAACTACTGTACTTCATGCTAAAACTATTCACTCTCTCCACATACAAAAAGGTGACCTCGGCAATCAGTCACTCCTCCCTCACCCCCCCCACCCCAACAAAGAGGACACAGGTGCTGACAAACAAATCCAGACTGAAAGAGCTGTCTTTACTGGCTTGCAAGGACATCCTTGAGACGCTTTAACTAAGGGGAGAGGGGATTCTGTCCTTGGTTCTGAAGAGCTGTGGCAACAGACGGCAACACTGCCAGACTCCAATACCCTGTCGATAGGATTTTAAAAAGGTGAAAGGAGCTGCTGGAAAGAAACTGAGGGGGGAAAAAAAACCAACTCTACAGTACAGGCATTGCAAAAAGAGCAACACACTTAACTGGCTGCGGCAACAGCTTCGTTAAATAGAAATGTATTTAGTCATCATCAGAATAAACTTTACAGTCAGCCAACAGTGTGTTTTACAGGTGTGCTTAATAAGCCTTCTTTACATAAACAGGGGCTATTCACCATGCCCATTCTGCACACACGGCTCACTATTCGGGTTATTCTGAATATAAATGAGAGAACAAACACTGTGTGACTTGGCGTGTATAATAAGGACCAGCTGACTCCAAGGTAAGTCACTGTAATCATGTCTGTATTCTTTTTGAGTCACCTCTGAGAACAACTGAGCTCAGCTAAACAAACAAACAAGTGTGAATAAATTACTGGAAGGAGGAGAAAGCAGATATTTTAAAAACGTGTCAGTTTCACCACGGAGATAAAGGGCTATTTCCCCTCTCTTCACAGCAGGGATGCTACACAGCAGACACCTGAGTATTTAAACTGGATTTAAAGGGGTGTTGAATGGAATTCTGGTTTTAGGTGACACCTTGAGGTGGCAGGGAGAGAGCTGGTCTGCTTTAATGCAGCAGAGGTTTCTTCAGGCTGGCTGTGGAGGGAATCTGCTTGTACTGAAGCAGGGAGAACGAGATCTGCACAGTGAACCTTACCTGTGTGAGCACCCCGGGCTGGAGCTGCAGAGACTGGCCAGACTGGGTCTGTGGAACCAGGGGCACAGCGTTGTCCATCCTCACTGGGAAACCAGAATGCTTAGCTGAAGCCTGAAGTCCTGCCGAGAACAAAATATAAACACACACATGTTGTGATTTATATTGAAGGCAGAACGGTGTTAACCGTGTGCATGGTGGGCTTTACAGTTACAGGATGTGCTCTGCATTCACTGGTTCATTGTTAATCCTTAGCCTCTGCTGCCCTCTAGTAGTTTCACCAGGGATTGTTCTGAATACTCTACTACATGACAGGCTGAAGCAGCCATTCCCATTGCATTTCCGGAATGACTGGAATGCTAATTCCCAAATAAAAATGGGATTGAAACAGCTGGGGATCTGATACCAGATGATTAATAGGGACCTTTGTGCCGCAAGGTTATGAATACCAAACATGCAACAGTGCAGGTCTCTTCAACGTCTTTTTGCCCGGTTATAGCGAGGCAGGCAGAGCTGCAGCCCTTACCCTGGAAGGCTGGGGGGCAGACAATGAGCGTCTGCTGGAACGGCTCTGGCTGGGCACAGAGCTGGGGAGGGCCAGCCTGCAGAGGCATGCCTTGCTGGGCGATGCCCGGGATGTTTACTGTAGCCGGCGGGTACAGAGCAGGCTGGTAGTTCAGCAGCGACATGTCAGCATTGGCCAGCGAGAGAGAGGGGGCTCCTGACGAGCCCGACACCAGGGACCCCACCTGAAGAAACACATAACAGAGCTGTACTATACATACTGCAATACAACGCACTGTGCAGCACTGCGGACACCGTGCTTCAATCACTCTGCCTCAGACCCGATCTTAACATTCACTGTGCGATACAGACCACTGCCCTGACAAGGACAAAACCCATTCGTGACCCCGAGCCAGAATTTAAAATGAAGGCCTCGGGGGAGGTGCGTTATTAACGAGTCTGTGTGAAGGGGACGCAGAGGCTGGCTGCTCAGGCTGCAGTACCTGGCTGTGCTGCACTGTGTTCAGCAGGTTGCTGAACGTTACTGTGAGGTTGGTTCCTGAGCTGGGCGCGGTGTGCGTGGTGAAAGGGCTCTTCCCGCTGTCGTACACGCTGCCCCGCCACTTGCAGATCTCCATGTTCTGAAAGCACGACTTGACGCTGAAACAGAAAGGGAGGAGAAACACTTTGCATTGAGAGGGAAGAAAACAGGGCAGCTACTGCAGCAGTGCAGGCTCCAAAAAGCATGACAAAAGAAAGTCTGCGAGAGACAGTCTGAAGTTTCTTTAGTGTTTGTTGTAACGGGTCCCAGTTTGAAAAAGCATTTGCCAACAGGCAATTTGCACTCGCAAACATCATAAGTTTGAAAGCTGTAAGGAAGTGATGTAGGACTTCTAAAGGGGCTTACTTTAAAAAGAGCATTCTAGAATTGCAATACATTCTACATCGATCACGTTTCATTTTTGAAAAGCACATCCACGGTATTAATGGTTCAATGAAAGTGAGTAAAGCAATTGTCAATTTAACATCAACAATGCTATCCTGTTAGGAATATCAATCCTCTCCTCTTACTGGGAGCTGTGGGGGAAGTCGAGCAGGTGGGTCATGGTGACGAAGGGGTGGTTCAGGGTCTTCAGGGGCGTGATCCTTTTATCAGCATCTATCGTCAGCATCTTCTTCAGCAAATCAATGAACTCCCTCCTGTCTGCCTTCTCGGCCAACATATCAGTGCCTTCTAAATCAGTGGACATGTTCACCTGCACGCAAGGAGCAAGGAGGTTAAGAGATTCAACGCGTTTAAAAAGACTGTTTAAAAGGTGCTGTTGGTATCTGTGCAAGTTCCTTTGGGTAATACAAATACTATAGACAGGTTAAATCATATCTCCACTTCCCGAACTCCTAAACTGACCACTGGGGGGAAATCAGGACCTCCCCTGGAAGAGACTGAAGAACAGCCTGTGTCTTATTGCAATTCAGAATGCGTCATTACCTGCACCATATCATCCAGACAATTGAAAATGTACTTCCGCGCTTCCTTCGACTTGATACCCATCTCCCCTTCGTGCTCAGCTGGAGTCTGAAGACAGGAGAAAGGGGAGTGCATGTTACTGTATAACCCTGCCACTGCTACAAAGAACTGGGATCAGCTGCTGGGTCGGTCCAGCTCAAGCAGGGTTACTCAGCCTCATGTCAATGAATACAAAATAAAAAAAAGAATCGTACTTTAAAAAAAAAAAAAAAAAAAATGATCCAGGTTACCATCCCTCACACGGAAGAAACGAGGTCACGGCAATACAAGACTCTGAGTGATAAGGTCATCAACGGGATCTTAAGAACACCTCAGTCTGCCTCTGTCCTCTAATCTCTACAGGCGACTCTCACTATCTCGAGCTCACCTTCAGTCTCCAGAGAGGGTAGCTCGAGCCAGTGTCTCTGTTGAAGAAGCGGCTGGTTTTGGTCCCCGCGCTCAGCAGATACTCTGCCGGCAGCCCCTGAGTTTGTGAGATATAGCGAATCTGAAAGGACAGGAAAGATAACATGAGAGGGTGCCAGTACTGGGACAATATACTACTGTTCGACACCAGTTTGGGGGAAAGAATTCAGACCATTTACCCTGTTGGTATATTTCAGTATCAGCCACTTGGCACAAGAAAAAACTCAATTAAGACATCAAATTGATTCCTCCCTTGCTCAAAACCCAGTGGTTTGCAAAAGCAGTAATCTAACGGCTCCATTTCCTAGACAAATGGCCCCACAGCATGGCTCAGTATCTCTTGGCACAGTGGGGGCTGCTGATAAGCTTGTGCTGCCCTTAAACTGACCTCAGATTCTCTGAATGTTTTCACAGAAAGACACACACGCCCACCCACCCACAGAGAACACAGCATTTCTGTGAACTGCCACATTGCTTCAGTAAGGGGAGACAGAGGCACTGAGCTCAACACCACCTCGACCCAGCCCCTATTATCAAAGGTGTAACAGCATTGCTGACTCCCTTACGGCTTCATTCCTTGCAAATACAAAGCTTCCTTCACCAGTGGAATATTTCTGCTAAGCCCCCACACTGATGAACAGAGCCAGGGAGGTACAGACAGACAGGTATGTGGTACTGACCTGGTCGTACTCCGAGGCACCAGGGTACAGGGGCCACCCCAAGAACAGCTCTGCGATGACACAGCCCAGCGACCACATGTCAATCGCCTCACAGAAAGGGAGCCCCAGAATAATCTCCGGCGCTCTAGAGAGACAGAGAAACAAGCAAAACATATATACATTACTGAAAAACTTCGACAATAAAGCTGGACAAAATATCTATGATACTACTACATGAGAAAAAGAAGCTACTGGATAGTGTCCAAATATTGTGAAACAGACTGTGAGAGTTTATGCAAAAGGAAGTTAACCTGGAATGGTTCCATTTCTTTTTTTTTTTTTTTTTTGCTGTTACAATTACGCAAGGCTAGAAGTTAGGACAGTTATATAACCAGTGAACCCTGGCCAGGCCTGCACAGACCAGTCAGACTCCAACTGCCCGACGTGTAACTCTATCTGCGCCAGCTGTCGCAATCGCTGTCATTTACAACGAGAAACGACGACACAAGACGACCTTCTAAAAGACAACCTGCGATGCTTAAAGGTATTATTTCATTTCTGTTTGCCACCTCTTCCAGAGCTCACTGGTGGTTGTTTAGCCACAGCAGGTCGGGCACTTCAGGTACAGGCAACAGGAGTCTCACCGATAATAGCGGGACTGCAGGTAGGTGGAGCAGACTGCCTTGGACACGTGGCTGGCCGAGCCGAAGTCAATGACCTTGACCCGGTAGGGCTGCCTCTGAGGGTCCACCAGCATGATGTTCTCCGGCTTGAGGTCGGCGTGGATCAGCCCCAGGCTCTTGAGCTTCATCAGGGCCGTGCCCACCTGCTGCAGGATGGGCCGGATGGACCGCAGCGGCAGCGGGCTGAACTTGCTCTGCTTCAGGAAGTCGTACAGGTTCTGCTCCAGCATCTCGAACACCAGGCACGTGTGGTTCTTGTGCTGGAAGCACTCGTAGGAGCGCACGAAGTTGAACTCGTCAGCGTTCTCCGTGCTCAGGCGGCTCAGGATGCTCACCTACAAGAGAGAGAGAGAGAGAGAGAAGAAAATAGGATTACAGGAGTCTGCTCCAAACTGCTTGTTTAGCGGAGCTCCATTTACTTATGCATAGTTAAGATATTTCTGTGTTAGAAGTGTCTTTAGTGTGGAGGGGCTCACCTCTATCTGGCCCTGGCGTGCATAAGATGGGTGGTTCTTCAGGATCTTAATGGCCACAATCTCATTGGTTCCTCTCTTCCAGCACTTGGCCACCTGTCCAAACGTTCCCCTGCCCAGGAACTCGAGCACCTCGTAGCTGTTGGTCACAGAGCACAGGATCTCGTGCTGCACCAGCTGGTAGTCCCCCTCGCTGTTGGAGCTGCTGCTCTTGGTGGTAGAGGTGGAATGGGTGATGGTCTGGGTGGTGGTCACCGCTCCCATCCCTGTCCGATTGGGCTGCATGGGAGCCGGCCGCTCCTCCAGGATCTGCACGCTGCCGCTGCTGTCCACCTCCTCGCTCTTGCGCTTCAGCCCATACTTCTGGTAGGGGTCGAGGAGGGACAGGTCTGAGGCTCGCCGGCTCGAAGGACCTGGCTGGCTGCCTGTGCTGTCCGCCGCTCGCACCACGATGTGGGTCCGGGAGCCGCCGGCAGGGGGCAGGAGCAGGCTGGCCGTGCCGTAGGCAGCTGGGTTGAAGCTGGCGGCTTGGCTGGTGGTAGCGGAGGAGTGGCTGGCCTGGCTGCTGCTGCTGGGCTGGTAGTACTTGCTCTCCCCTGCCTGTCCCGTCACATCCCAGGCACAGCTCTCCACTTTCAGCTTCTTCACGCGGCAGAAGGCACTCGATGACACGGATGGAGGGGAGAACACCTGCAACTGGGAGGCCATACCTGCGGAACAAGCAGACCAAGAGCTGAAGCAGTGTAGTAAAAACACCGTGCTTTTCTAAGGATGTCAGGGCACACATATTGAACCGAGATACTGTTTACAATGAATAAAGATTACACATCAATGCATCGGTTACTGTAAGATCTAGTACTTGTCATCATTTCAGTATTTTTATATACTATATTATTTTAACTCTTTCTTGCTGAGAACTGAACTTTTTGTATGCATGTATTGTGCTGTTTTAAAGATAGGCTGGCAGCTACTGAAGGTTGTGTTACGGTACATAGCCTAGCCCCATGTATTTATGCATAGTTAAGATATCACTGGATTAGAAGTATCTTTGTATAAAAGCTTTCTTTACATTGGGTTTAAACAACATGTTTATTTTTCTTCTTCAGGATCACCCAGTACACAACACTGAGGCTTTCCCATTCATGCACACCTTGTTATATATATAAAAAAATATAAAAAATTAGAAAGGGTTAATGCAGCCAGGATCGCTCTTCCGTTTGCAAGTAAAAGCAAGCTCAATAACCTGTTCTACACCTCAGTGAAGACAATGAAAGAACTTTGCAGAAACACATTTCCTTTGGGATGGGTGGGGCAATGATCCAGCCACAGGGGACCCACACATTAGCAAAAACACCATATCTCTCTCTCCGTCTGTCTCTCTCTCTCTCCGTCTCACTCTCTCTCCGTCTCTCTCTCTCTCTCCGTCCGTCTCTCTCTCTCTCTCCGTCCGTCTCTCTCTCTCTCTCTCCGTCTCTCTCTCTCTCTCTCTCCGTCTCTCTCTCTCCGTCCGTCTCTCTCTCTCCGTCCGTCTCTCTCTCTCTCTGTCCGTCTCTCTCTCTCTGTCCGTCTCTCTGTCTGTGTCTCTCTCCCTCTCTGTCTCTCCCTCTCTTTCCCTCTCTTTCCCTCTCTATCTCTCTCTGTCTCTCTCTCTCCCTCTCTCTCTCTCTCTCTCTCTGCAAGAGGAGGTATTGTGACGCACACAGAAATAGGGGTGGGGAAAGACTTTGAATAAACTTTATCCTGCACCTTTTTTTTTTTTTTGTTTGGACAAACTAAGCTCTAAAGCTTTTCAATGTAAAATGAATGGACACTCATTGACATACACTACCCAACGTTTCAAAATTAACTGGGTGTGTATTGTTACTAGGGTGTGGATTCAACCAGTGTATATTTTACCTGCTTAAAACACACTTTCTTCACCTTCTGCACGGGTACATTTTCAAGGTACTGCAGGGATGCGAGGCAGACCAAGCTATTCAAGACAGACCAAGCTATTCAAGACAGCTGAGCTCAAGTAACACATGACTTGGGCTGCAGGGTACGGTACAAACAACACTTACATGTTACTTATTTCCCTAGCAACTGATACTTACCATACAGAACTGAGTTAGCACACCAATTTAAAATCCTCTTTAACCCCAGGTCTCGAAATAAACACAAAATACACAACTGCTACAAGCAAGCACCTTACAAAGAGCACTGTGAACTGTCTGGGGCATTTATTACAACGCTGTAATATAGCCACTTCTTTATTCCCCCGGTCGCAGCAAGACAACTTCTCCTACTCCATGCAGTTCTTCTGAACAATGTCTTATTTTTTTGTTTCTTAATCTTCTCACTACGTCTTGCCAGCCCTGCACAGAATCCGTTACAAGCCCAAACATCCCTAGCCTGTATGTCTAAATAAACGACACGCTCTCGTCTTGAACTGCTCCTGCGTGGGAAGAGAAAAGCTGGAATGACTTTGATATGCACTTAAGCGCCGGGAATGTGACCTTTAATCACTGCGACTGATTTCAGCACAGAAAGCAGCGGCGCGCCATCTTGCCATTTTCAAACAGCTCTGAGGAAGCACAGCCCAGCTAGTAAACTGGAAACAAGCACCAGACGAAGAAGAGAACAATACATAACAAGGTCCAGCTACAGTAATTAAAACGCTTCTCCTTCTCAAACGAGCTCTCCAGCCTGTTTTCAGTACAATGCGGGTTGCTACGGCCGTGCTAAGATTAGGCATTATCTTAGTTCACACATGAACAGTGTTTAGGCCCTGCCTGCAGCTGACTTGCAACAAAACCAAAACTGATCTTTAACCCCAACCTTGTTATTTATTTATTTTTTTCCTGCTTCGATGAGATTCCCTTGAACGTTTACTGTTAGCGTGGGAACAAACAGACCTGGAAACGGCGCTCATATTTCAGAGATTTACTGAGCTCCTGCACCCCTGCAAAGTGTAACAAGAAGAATCTTACAAAAGCACAAACAGGAAGTGTGTTGCAGCTCTGTAGATCCTATTCTTATCAGCGCAATACTAAAGCCAAAAACTCACACACTTATAAATATATAGGCGTTTAGTTCCAAGCAGTCTATCCCTAGACACAAAGCTGACCCATATAAGAACAGATAACACACCAGCTTCACCACCCTGCTATTACAGGCCTCAGAACATTGGGCTGCAATCGACACAATAAAGCAACTCGCACATCTGTGCACATATCAACCCTTAATACTGAAGACCCCAATGCATTCAATTACATTACTAGCCACAGTTAGCTTTAGATTTCATCCCAACACACACATTAGTAAAGTTACCACAGCATATATTAAGAGGCGTTAATTATAACCAGGAAGACACATTCTCTGTCTTGCAAGACAGGCAAGCGCAGGCATGGAGGAAATAAATGGCTTTTCTCTGGGGTGTGTGTTGAACTTTGGAGACTTTTGAAACTGAATAAAACGCATTGTAGCCCAGAAGCTCGTCTGTATAATAATGGTAGGCATTAATACTGTTCGCTACCTGATGATTGTAAATCTAAAGCACTGCGATGCGATTTTGATGTTCAGTTTTAACGCAATATTCCACGTATGAGGCCGAGTAAACCGTGCTTTACCCACAATTCCTATCAAGATCTGTTTGTTATGAAGCTGAGCAGTTTTCACTTTACATACATAATGATTTACCGATATGGACTGCATCTTATTTCCGAGGAGCTTCTTGCGTCTTTCTACTCAATCGGGTATTAATTCCATTGTAAAGTTGGGCTCCTGTCCTGTGCGCGTCTTCAGAATGTCACTCCTGCTAAACACCGAGGAAGGTGTCTGCAAACACCCCCAACGTCACGTGGTTGCGATTAAACCACAGAGCACTGGGTGTGTGCTCGTTTTTCACTTCGTTTTACGGTTTGCTAATCTCCTGGCACCACTTTGGTATGCCAGCCTCCTGTTAACGAATGCAAATTCGATTTTAAAAGCACTGCGCGCATCTAGTCATCCCAAATGCCAATGTCTTGCACACATCGATGCTACTAATTTGTATGTATAGACCTAGGGAAAACAATTTATCCTGCAACGATCCTTCACGAAACTGCGACCAGCAGCAAACTGAAACACGTCACTCTTACTGAACGGAGGAAATCCCGTGGTTTAGGGGGAATTTTTACAGAACCCCGTGTTCTTTCATTGTAAAAATACATCCTGTCTTGACAACACACACACACAAGTGCAATACTTGGTTGTGACCGCGGGGCTAGATTAGCCTGTATTTGCATGAGTACATACTGTGCACAATACGACGTTATCTTAGTTCTGCCTTGGAAACAGAATTACTCCCCGCACCATAATGGGTTACAAAATGTGCCGGATAGGGCACGGACTGCTGGCAACTGGGCGATTATGTAAACCAGTGGGGGAAAACAAAAAAATCAGAATGCATCAAATCCAAGGGATCACATTTCTGATCTAAAATAGAACAATCTATACGCGCATCTAACTTCAGCCTTAGTAACCACTGCAAACATATGTATGCACTTGTGCAATTTATATATTTATATATATATATATATATATATATATATATATATATATATATATATAGACACACACACACACACACAGAGTAAGGTAACAGGCCCCTAATTTGATTCTAGATATATTCAATTGAATAGACACAGAAGACTGGTATATGTCTATTTTCAAACATATTCAAAACATTTTCAAAACCCAAGTGCGTAATCACATGTTTTTATTCACACGTTGCTAAGCATTGTGTATGATATGTTACTGTATACATATTATTACCCCCACAACTGACCCAACCAAAATAAGCATACCAACATACACAGAAATCACTTATCGTCCAGACTGCTGTATTGTAATTTTAAGAGCGTGTTGTTACGCGCTACATTTCTGATCATCGATCTGTTTTTTTTTAATTACTATCTACACTGTCACTGTCACATTCAGCAGCATATATATAAACAAAACAAACAAACAACAGGATCTGTTTCTCTTACTGACCGATTTCACTGATCTCAGCTCCGGGTCGTGTCTATCGCAAAAGGGTTCGTGGAAGCGGCGACGGCCCCGGCTTCAGCACGGAGCATCCTCCCCAGCCTGCCTTCGTAAAAACGGTAAAGCACAGTCCGGTCCTCGCCAGATTAGACGAGCAGCTTTCAATCAAAACGGACCAACACACCAACCAAAAATAATACCCTCCAGTAACTGGACGAAAAGCGCTATGGTATCCCCGCAAAATAACCGTTGTATATGCTTGGTTTCGATTAAAAAAATTACAGCTTGCCAGCGGCAAACAGGCTCAGCAGGTCGGGGACCGAGTCTCGGGTCTGGAGGTTAACTTGAGTCCGGGGATTGAGCGGCTAAGGCTTCAGAGTTCCAGGCCGCCGGGTTTATTTTGCCCTTTTGTTTTTCCAGACAGCGAAACAAGCCCCCAACCCGACCGGAAAACCGCAAAGAATCGTCAGCGCATGGAGGTTTCTGAGACAGACAAACCAAACAGCTTGCTTTCTAAAACGGATTTGTATTTATTTATTTTTTTTATAAAAACACCGCGAGCCCCTCTGCTCGGTATCGCGGACAGACAGGGACTCGAATCGCTAACAGAGTCATCGCTTGCGCTGGAATCAGCAGCCGTGACTATCAACCGCAGGATCCGGAGTCATCGAACGCGTGTGTCGTACGTACTTTCTGAGAGCGATGACATCATAGAAATCATTGCAAAATATGTGGGTTTCCAGCTGCGAATTGATCATCCAAACGGTGCATCATAGGAGCCTTACTCAATAGCCTGGAATGCGCCCCTTTTGGAAGAACTGTGTGCACAGGGCTTGTCTAATCAACATGAATAACGAATTAACATTTAGATATTCCGTGTACACGTCCCTGGTGTTTTTTTTAATGTTTTTTAAAAATGTACATACAAGGTTTAAAAGATTAAAAAAGATCTTATTTTCAGGATATATATGTATGTGTGTGTGTGTGTGTGTATTTGTCATAAGCACTGTAACGTGTGTTAATGGTCCTCTGCATAGCTTTTTCACCAGATTACTGACAGTGTGCATTGCATTAAAACATTAGCTGCTCTTTCACACCCCTCCACGCCCATCTCCAGTCTATCACACTGTGGATCTTACTGACACACTATTGGGGGTATCAAATAAATGTCTTTGCCTTGATTCAAGAGGCCCCCCCCATCACCTGATGTTTCTGGGGCGTTTAAACCCCCACACCTGACTGCGTTTACTTGTGGTATTGAGGCACAGACGGGTGTGTCCCGGCCATGAAAAACACAATCAATAATGTAGGGGGAGTTTTTGGTTTTGCACTGGGTGAGATATTAAGCACACAAGACAGTATTTCAATTCAGCAAAATATAAAAAAAGATAAATACATTCCAGCCTTGGTCCCCATCCAGTTCCCATTCAGATTTGTTTGAAATCGTGTTGGTGTCAGCTGAACGCACTGTGAACAAAAAAAAAAGCTATTTTTGGATGGAAACATTGATGTCTCTTGTGTGGATAAGGAACTAAGCATTTACAGAAATCAACGACCTAAAGCAAACATGAACTGCATGAGAATAAGGAGGCTGTGTGGTCCAGTGGTTAAAGAAAAGGGCTTGTAACCAGGAGGTCCCCGATTCAAATCCCGCCTCAGCCACTGACTCATTGCGTGACCCTGAGCAAGTCACTTAACCTCCTTGTGCTCAGCCTTTCGGGTGAGACGTAGTTGTAAGTGACTCTGCAGCTGATGCATAGTTCACACACCCTAGTCTTTGTAAGTTGCCTTGGATAAAGGCATCTGCTAAATAAATAAAATAATGACAAAAAACAGAAGTAGCTTCAAATTGGACTTGCTTTTATTTTGACATTTCCCTTACTGGCACAATTTCTCACAAAGAGGAAATGAGAATGCCATGCCAGCAGCATTACAGCTGCACATCAAGCCCAAATTGTATTCATTTTCTCGTCACACATTTTATTTTTAATATAAATTACAACAATGCTAGAACATTGTGATTTTATTTTGTATATATATAAATTTCTTTTTACCATTAGTCCATGAGGTGCTAAGTTTTTAAAGCCATACAGGGCAACTTCAATAAGACATTGTCCTTCAGTTTGAGCCCTGCGATTGTATTCTTCATGAGGGTGTGCTTTATGAATGGTGAGGGGGCACTGGCTACATGCAAACAGACGCCATGAGAACTTCCCGTCACAAGCAACAGAGCACACCTCAATCCTGGCCTCAACTCAACAGATAGTGTGCGGCACGTTCAATACACTGACAGTCCACTGGGGGCCGCCAAACTCCAGTTCAGACGTGACTTGACAGGGAAGAGCTGCTGTTTCCCAGTGTTTGCATGACAGTCTTCAGCACTGTAAGAAAGCTGCTGAGTGCCTCCTCTCGCTCTGGGTCCTGCTTCACGGTCACCTGCAGCCCCCCAGCGTCTGTGTCCCGAAGCAGCTCTGCCAGCACCACCGTGCCCAGGCTGTGTGCGTACAGGTAGGCCTTCCAGGGCCGCGCGTGGGGCCTGCTCAGAGCCAGGGCCTGGATGTTGACGAGCTGCAGCGCGGCCTGTAGTGTCTCCGGGAGACAGTCACCGCCCGGCCAGCCCAGCGAGACCCTGCGAGAGGGCTCCAGAGCCAGCCAGTGTCTTTCGAAGAGCTCTGGGGACAGAGGAGGCCCTGAGAGCAGGCAGAGCTCTTCACCGGGGCCTGGGGGGGAGGGTGCTGCTGCTGCTGCTGCTGCTGAACTGGCTGCTTCTGCTTCCTCGGCACTCCCAGGGTCTGGACAGGACAGATTTTAACATTAGATCAGTTAGTACTGCCCTCTACAGGTGGGAAACGGAATAACAAATAGCACATTAATATATACCAAAAAATGTAAAAAAAATAAAAAAAACAGCAAAGTTAGCATGTATATAGAAAGTGTACAAGTGTTGAATAAGTAAATAAATGAACCGATTCTTATAGCTGGAGCTCTACCTGCTTGTGCTGCTCCCGCAGTCGCCTGGGGTATGAGCGAAGGGCTCCCCCCGGTGGTGGCGGTAAGTGCTGCCCAGTCCTCCCGGCTGTAGACGGGTGCCAGTGTGTTGAAGTCCCCTGCCCAGCTGTTGATGGGCTCCTCGGGCCGGCCTGCGATCACCCCCAGCGAGGGGTCTGATTTGGGGCCGCCCAGCACCCTGTGAGCCTCCTCCACTCCACACTGCAGCAGCCGGTAACAGAACAGGGCCCGGTCCCGCACAGACATATCACACTCCTCCTCTGCAAAGAGAACAAACTGACTGCTTTACAGCCACCATCCAAGCAGCCTTTCACACCTACCCACATGGAGGGCTGATACTCAACAGGAGCAAAACTACAGCAATCTATTAAGAGACTGCTCGGCAACATCCAAATAATACCTGCCTGTGCGGGAATGTTAACAAACTGGAATGTGAACAAGGAACGCACTTGAATTGAACAGGATGCTCGTGATGTACAACCCCTGCCACAACAGTAAATACACAATGACATCATTAAAAACCTAGATCACAATGATCCACTTCCTCTGTAAAGTATATGCGACACACAGAGATATATCCCCAGATTCTGATACTCTCAATAACTGCTGGAATCAAATCTGATTGCCGATTCTTCCGAAGCAGCTCTGTATAACACTGCAGTTCAGTTGATGAGCGGTCAGTGCGCATGCAGCTTCGGTACCGATGCAGAAGGTGAGCAGGCGTCCCAGCATGTCCTGGGTCTCAGCTGGACGGGACAGGAAGAGACGCACAGTGGCGGTCAGCAGCTCCAGCTTCACCGCAGGGGACTGCTCTGTCTTCAGGGCGTCAATGAACTCCTCCAGCACATAGGGGGCGCCGGGGATCTGCTCACCGTGCACCCCCAGCAGCCAGACCAGGGCCTGCTTCCCCTGCACAGAACGAAAGAGACAAACGCAGCGAGGGTTACAGCCTGCAGGACTGCCTGTCATTCACTACCAGAACCCAGGGCTCAGCTAACAAGCTTTCCGAACCACCGCACGTTTTGTCCGCTGTTTAGTTGGCATTTACAGAATTCTGTTTAATATCAGCGTATTATGCCTAGGTATGTTTAGATTCACTTCGTATGTCTTCTGTTTGGGTCATCACAAGTTTGAAGCGCCCACACGGTCTCAACAGAGCTCTCAGAATCACATCTAAACTCATGAGGCCCAGCAGGGCCCAGCCCCTCACCGGTCTCTCTGTAACACTGGTGTCTGTAACAAGCAGCACATTTGCACCTCCAGGCCTGTGGACGGTGGTAATTGTAAAGTGTACATGCTGTGATTATCATGATGGTTTTCAGCAGGTTATGGGATATGACACGGCTCTACCTCGCTGTCCTGGATGTGCTCCTCACAGCCTGCGATGGAGGCACACACAGACTCGCTGCACTGCGGACACAGCCACACCAGGTCCCGGAACGTCTGGACAACAGCTGGGGAGAGGAAAGACAGAGAGCTGACGGGCCGCTCTCGCTGTGCGAGTCCTCTCTCTATCCTCCCAGTGGAGAATAACAGGGTGGAGAAGAGCTACGGCGATGACAGACAGAAACAGCGGTTCTGAATGTTCAAACTTCATTATTATTTACTAAAGGCACTAACATCAGCACAGCCGTGACAGATGCACAGCAGGTTTCCAAGACCCTGGACAGCACTAGTCTGGGGCTATCCAATGTTAATTCAGGTAAAGTAGGGTTAGGGGTAGGGGTCAGGGGTTAGGGTTAGGGGTAGGGGTTAGGGGTAGGGTTAATCTGGGTCTGCGGAAACGGCTGTAAGAGAAATAAAAATATTGTTCGACTTAATGTTCTTTACCATCTTGTTAAAGAAGGAAAAACACACCGCAGATGAGCACATCTAAACCATATGAATGAACGTACAGACCTACCTGAAGTGATCTGTTCTTGTTTCAGTTCCAGAAGCCCAGTAAGGATGCTCAGGCATTTCTCACTGTATGTTTGACCAATGCGCCCTGCCAAGCAGAAGCACTTGTGAGCGCTTTCCTTAAAGGACAATCACTGTTTACATGTTTTGAATTGCAGTACATTATCTGTCTCCACCCCTTTCTTTACCTAATATAAAAATATTTAAATTGAAAACGCATGCTTGCTAACATTTCCAGACTGAGACCCATGTAGCTAACAGAAATGCAAAACAGGTAAGACTGCTGGAATTATTTTGCAAGCCCACGGAAACTGTAAAACATGCAGGTGAGGCTCCTGACTCCAGAGCTGGTTTTGAGTTACCGATGGCGAAGATGGCAGCCTGTGCCAGCTCGGGGGAGACGTCAGTGCAGTACCCCCTCAGCTCCTCCAGCACCGTGCCCACGTTCTCATCGTTCACCAGCTCCACCAGGATCTCCATCTTACGGAACTTGATGTAGTTGGGCTCCGAGTAGCTGCAGAAGAACTTCTTGTAGTGCGCCCCGAAGTGCCCTGGCAGGCTGCGCAGGACCTGCTGCACGTGGCAGAGCGCCACGAAGCGCAGCTCGCGGGACTGCGCGGTGCAGGCGGCCAGCAGGGGGCCCCGCGCCCGCTCCAGCGCGCCGGACTGCACCGCCGGGAGGGCGGCGCCCAGGCTCAGGAAGAGGCGGGTGGTCGCCGCGACGACGCCGCTGTGGCTGCTCCCCAGGAAGTTGTCCAGCAGGTTGAGGATGTCGAAGAGCTCGGAGTGGCAGCGCGGCCGGTAGCGAAGGAGGAAGGTCAGCACTTCGCTCTGACCCCACACATCCAGGTCCTTCATCCTGCCAGGACAGACACGCATCCCATTACTGAGTGCCACTGCTTTTATTAGGAGTGTCAATTCAACATTCAACATCAAAAGAAGGACAACTGACCCACTCTGTGAAAGTAACAAGGATGAATTACAAGTTTATCGAAGGCTACACTGGACCAGCTGGTCATTTCGTTACCTGTTGAGCAGGTGATGGGCGATTGGCTTGTTGATGACCACGCCCCCTTCCTTTTTCAGGATTTCCTCCAGGGCCCTCAGGCAGTTCACCATGACAACGGGGTCCTGGTCTCGCAGCAGGCCATACAGCTCATTCACGACAGCGCCATCTACAGGGAGCACAGGACTTCACAGCTACAGCAGTGACTTCAGCAAAGTGAGAAATCAGAAACATCCATACAGGAGAACTTCTATGACTCAATGTACAGGACTAAACAGAACGAGGGTTTTGCCACAACCATTCAGATCTTTGGAAAAGTCTATAGAAAACAAACCTGTGCCGTTTAAAGCCTAAAGCTATGTTTTCTGCCCTACTGAAGTTAGCGATCTCAACACTGTGTTACGGCAGCTCCAATAACACATCATAGTCTTTACCGATTTCCGCGTCGGGCTGCAGATTCTGCATCTTGGCACAGCCGAGAACCGCAGCCCGACGCACATAGGAGGCCTTGTCTCTCAGCCCTGACAGGATGGGCTGCTGGATGTACTCGCTGATACCAGGCATTCTGGAAGAAAGAGGAGCACAGGACAAATCATTACAAATAACACACACACACACACACCTACAGGCGCGACTTTACAAGTCAAGTCACTGCCTCCACGACTGCCCCCAATTATTGATTATAGGCTCAAAACGACCACGATAATCAGGTCATCTTAACCCTTGTTTTAACTCCCGGTAATTGCAGCTCTTCCTCAGAGGCTCCTGTTAAGCTTCAGAGGAGAAACACATTCATCAGCAATCATATCGCTATGCGACTGCCCTGCACTGTGTCCAGACCCACCTGAGGTTGCACATGTTGCGCAGGGCCAGGCCGCGCACCATGGGGTTGGGGTCAGCGCAGTCCTTGAGCAGGGTGTTGATGGCCAGCAAGGCCAGGTCAGGCTTCAGAGTGGCGTATGAGCACATGAAGAGGTAGACCAGCTTCTTCTGCACGATGTCAACTGTGGCGCTGGCTTTCACCATCTCCATAAAGAGAGGGGCCATGTCCAGTCCTTGTGTCATGAACCTGCAGAGCCAGACAGATTCAACACCCAGCTACACACACACACACACACACAAACAGATTCAACACCCAGCTGCACACACACACACACACAGACAGATTCAACACCCAGCTGCACGCACACACACACACACATATACATAGACAGATTCAACACCCAGCTACACACACACACACAAACAGATTCAACACCCAGCTGCACACACACACACACACAGACAGATTCAACACCCAGCTGCACGCACACACACACACACACATATACATAGACAGATTCAACACCCAGCTACACACACACACACAAACAGATTCAACACCCAGCTGCACACACACACACTGACTGTTGCCAAGGTAGCTCTTTATTCACTGTGCCCAGCTTGCTATTTAAAGTTAGAGAGACTTGACCTTTTGCCAGCATATGTACCATTTTAATTGGAGATGGGAGCGTGTCAATTATGCATTTCCTTGCTAGAATTATACTGTTACAAGCGTTTTGATCCTTTCAGATATTCTGCCTTTGCAGAAAAAAAGTGATTTGCAACAGGCCTTCTTAAACACAAGCTATGGGGGACTGTGGAGATTTTATTTTATTTTATGTTTCCTGCACTTTCATTCATTCATTCCAGAGTCAGGTCTGTAGCGCACTCACCTGATGACCCTGAGAATGACATTCCTGTATCGCAGCCGGTCAGACTGGACGTTGGGGTTGGACAGAGCCCTTTTCAACTCCTTCACCGTCTCCTCTGAGCCCAGGTAAGGCATCCTGACCACTTCCAGACACTTCAATCACTGACCGCACAAGACGAAAGATTAGGGTCAAACCGGGTCTAATCGAGTGCAGCAGATACGAGACCACCTGTACCTGTCCACCAAGCTTACAATCTACAAGCTCTCCTACTGTACTGTCCGGACTGCTGCAAAAACACAGATCGTTTTAAATGAAACGCCGAGCCCCCTACACGGTTACAGAGGTGACGTTAAACTGTTTAATTAGCGAATAATAATTGTTCATTTAAAAACCTATAACAGCGTGTTTTGATGTAAGGTTATACCTAAACAAACACGTAAACAGACATGTAATGTAACTTCAGTACTAACATCTCCTTCAGCTTTACACCAGAGAAAATAATTCAGCGAGCGGAAAAGTAAAAAAAAAAACATTTAAAAACACTTACCGTTCACAAAAAAAATAGTGTCAAACATATGATAAGCTAGGCTCTACTGTGTTTTCTTTTACTTCCTGTCTGTCACTGTGAGACTTGCGGATTGGCTCACCGGGTTCCGATGCTCCATTCTAATTGGCTGCAGACAGAGAGCGTATCCGGCTGGTGAGAGAGAGATTTGCCAACTGTCCCGCCTTAGGAGGGACAAACTCCGGGAGAATGGGGAGTAGCTATTTTCAGTGTCCACAGTGAAAACTTTATTATGCGATTCATTTATATTACACAGTTGTAAAAATAGAAGAGCTGGTGTAATTTTCTTTTTGTTTTATTGCAAATTTAACACAAATACACACGAGAACATGAACCGTTTTTTAATTTTTTATTTTTTATTTTTACCAAAAACAGTCATGCTGTATAATCAGGCATATCAATAAAATGAAAGTTACAAACAACCAAACAACAACTGGGTAAAGCAGTAAAGTTTAATGTTGATAAATACATGATTATGGTCACTTGAAGCAGGTGCAAGTTAAAGCCTTTTACTTCAGACTAAATAGTTTTGTTTTTTTAACCTCATTACCTCTAATATAAACACACACACACACATATATATAT